>CAWUFW010020456.1:0-151123 GCA_963921515.1 Calotriton arnoldi | reverse complement strand
GGGCCCCATAGTTTGTTAAAATATCGAATTTTTTAAATGTCTTAAAAGTAATGTAAAATAATTAAATAATGAATATAATTAAGTAAAACATACTCAAAAATACTTAAATAACTTTAAAATTAATAAATAATTAATGTAAATTTAAAAAAAAAACATGCATTTTTATTTTTTAATACATATATATGTTAACTTAATAATATTAAAAAATATTCAATATTTTTAGAGTTGGATAGCGGGAGGGTAAAATTTACTATTCCCACTCCAGTGAGTGCAACAGTAGGGAAAGCGTTGGATAGCGGGAGGGTAAAAATTACTATTCCCACTCCAGTGAGTGCAACAGTAGGGAAAGCGTTGGATAGCGTAGGGGTAAAAATTACTATTCTCACTCCAGAGAGTGCAACAGTAAGGAAAGTGTTGGATAGCGTGGGGGTGAAAATTACTATTCCCACTCCAGTGAGTGCAACAGTAGGGAAAGCGTTGGATAGCGGGTAGGGTAAAAATTACTATTCCCACTCCAGTGAGTGCAACAGTAGGGAAAGCGTTGGATAGCGTGGAGGGTAAAAATTACTATTCCCACTCCAGAGAGTGCAACAGTAGGGAAAGCGTTGGATAGCGTGGAGGGTGAAAATTACTATTCCCACTCCAGACGAGTGCAACAGTAGGGAAAGTGTTGGATAGCGGGAGGGTAAAAATTACTATTCCCACTCCAGTGAGTGCAACAGTAGGGAAAGCGTTGGATAGCGTGGAGGGTAAAAATTACTATTCCCACTCCAGAGAGTGCAACAGTAGGGAAAGCGTTGGATAGCCGTAGGGGTAAAAATTACTATTCCCACTCCAGTGAGTGCAACAGTAGGGAAAGTGTTGGATAGCGTAGGGGTAAAATTACTATTCCCACTCCAGAGAGTGCAACAGTAGGGAAAGTGTTGGATAGCATAGGGGTAAAAATTACTATTCCCCCTCCAATGAGTGCAACAGTAGGGAAAGTGATGATTTAATAATTAAATATATATAAATTAATTATCAATACCAATAAAAAATTAATAAAAATTAATTACCAATTACAAATTATTTAATAATTAATTAATTATAAATACCAATAAATATTAATTATTAACAATTAATTACCTATCAATAATTAATTAACAACAAATTAATTTTCAATACCAAACATTAATAAGTAATAATAAAAAATTACCAATTAATAATTCATTAGCTGTAAATTAATTATCAATACACAAAAATAATTTCAATAATTACGTAATTACAATTAAATTACTTCCCACCCTATTCCCCTATAAACACACAACCCGCTCCGAATAATAAATTAATACAATTAATATAATTATCAATTAATCAATTAATAAAAATTAATTACCAATTAATAAAAATCAATTACCAATTAATAATTAATTAACAATACATTATTTATCAATACCAATAAATAAAAATAAAGTGATTACATATTTACAATTAAATTACTTCCCACCCTATTCCCCTATAAACCCACAACCCGCTCTGAATAATAAATTAATACAATTAATATAATTATCAAGTAATCAATTAATAAAAATTAATTACCAATTAATAAAAATTAATTAACAATTAATAATTAATTAACAATAAATTAATTATCAATACCAATAAATGAAAATAAATATTTACTTAATTACAATTAAATTACTTTGCACCCTATTCCCCTATAAACCCACAACCCGCTACAGAACTACAACGCAAAATTAAATTTAAAATAATTAATAATTCCTAAAAATGTAATATTTAATTTACTATAATTAAATTACTTCCCACCTTATTCCCCTATAAAGCCACAATCCGCTACGGAATTAAATTACGGCAAAATTTAAGTAACATAAAATTCTTTACTTTAAAAAAATTCAAACATACATTACAAAAAATAATACATACTTTTAACACATATACTAACACTTAAACACTATAAAAAAAAATCGATATTTTTAACAACTATATTATGACTGTCGATATTACTAACTTCGATATTATTAAAATCGATATTTCTTACCTGAATTTCGTTATTCTGCACCACTATATTTTTGCAATTCGATATTCTGTCCATTCTATATAAAAAAACTCGATATTCTGTCCAGTCGATATTTTTGTTTCGATATTGTGACTAGTTACCATGATAAAGATATACTTGCCCCCGAGGCTTTGAAATGTCTCCAAGACTGGAGGTGACTGAGTTACGTCGAGATAGCACGGTCCGGGTCTCTACCAAAGATCCAAAATTGAGATCAATGACAAACCATCAGCTTTGACCAGTTCAACAGCTATTCACTAACTTTCCCCAAGGAGTGTGACCAGGTGAAGATATTATGGTGAAACAAAGTCTTCTCGGCCATTGATGCACAGATACATTCTCTTCAGAGTCAATGCCGCAGACCTAACATATTTCTCAGCTGCAGGGGTAAAATAAAAAGGCTTGAGATGGCTTTCTCAGATGGGTATTATGCTCATGAAGTAAGGAATGGAATGAGGAAAATGGCCACAAGAGTAATTAAAGTAATGGAATTAATCAGGCCACTAACAACAAGCACTGGCAAAGCCAGTAGGTCTCGCTTATGCAAAAGCTATTGGATTTGCCAATTAATTTTAGCCATGTGTACACCGGCTTGGCTGCTGTTTAGCTTGGCTAAAAGTTAGTGGTGCAGGGGAGAGTGGCTTAGCATGGAGTGGCATAATTATCGGATGTATTAAATAAAATCAAGCTTGTATTTCTGTTTTGTGCGTAAACAGGGGTTTATGCACTGAATGGAATTAGCCACTCAACTCGTAATCAGGGTCATAGAGTGGAGTGGCATAGAGTGGAGTAGAGTGTCATGGAATAAAGTGTGGTAGAGTAGAGTGGAGTGTCGTGGAGTGGTGTAGAGTGCAGTGGCGTCACTAGGGTTGGTGTCACCCAGTGCGGTAACTCCCGAGTCCGGGGGGGCGGGGGGTGCGGACCGCACCGGGGCGGGTGACACCATCACATGGGGTGACACCCCCCGCACCTCCCTAGTGACGCCACTGGTAGAGTGGAGTGGCATAGAGTGGAGGGGCGTATTGTGAAGCGCGTAGAGTTGAGGGCCGGAGAGTATTGTAAAGTGTCAGAGTGGAATGGTGTAGAGTGGAGTGCCATAGCGTATAGTGGAGTAAAGTGTCATAGATTGGAGTAGAGTGCAATAGATTGGAGTAAAGTGTCATGGAGTGTTGTTGAGTGGAGTGCCATAGAATGGCCTAGTGTGAAGTGGCATAGAGTGGAGTGGAGTGTGGTGGAGTGGAGTGTTGTGTCGAGGAGTAGAGTGTCGAAGAGTGGAGTGGCTCCGAGTGGAGGGGCATAGGGTGGAGTAGAGTTTTGTAGAGTGGAATGGGGTAGTGGCGTAGTGTGGAGTATGCATGGTGTTGAACCGCACTGTATTACAGACAACACATTTTCTATTGGAATGAGAATTACCTTTGCACATACAGTTTTACTGATAAAACTATACAGCGCACAAACAATAATGTGTGGGAGTGGCATCATCTAGTGTACTGATTTGTTTTGATCGTATTAAAATATGTGTTTCCACTACAGTTCCGAATTACAAAAAAATGGCTTCATTTGTGCTTTCGTAATTATATTATATTCTGAAATATTTGTGTAGATCATTTGCAGACATTTACATTTTGTTGTGTGCTAGACAAAAATCTTTTCTTTCCCAGTGCATCACAAGATTGTCACAAAAAACGTCTCAAGTTGAAGTCAGAGAAAGAAAAGTAAACAACAACCAAGCTCCCTCGAAAGACAGAGCCTGACATTTGACCTCTGTTTTTGAACACACAGCAAATGTGACAAGATAAGAACAAAATTTAAAGTCCTTTTTGCAGAAAGCCAGGACTTGTGGAAGGATACAAGGAGCTATGGTGAACAAGGTTTACTCCACCGGAGCGACGAAGACATGCTGGACAGCCTAAAACGAAATAAAGCCAGCAAATAGAAACCCAGAAAATTAGAGTTACAAACCACAAAGTCAAGCAATGGGTGGAATGCATTCCCAGGGAAGCTTTCAGAATGTCCACAAGATGTCTTTTCGCAACCAGACAAGGCTTTGACTTAAAAATCATTGCAATGTCACCCTAAAGGAATATAAAGCACTAAAGAAAATTTATATATGAATTGGTTTTGTGTGTAAGGAGCATAGATACTGAAGCACACAAGGATCATGTCATGCTAAAATGGCTTTTTAGTGCAAGTTTTTGTGATTACATCATCCGGGTGCGAGTCATGCTAAATCTGACATTTCTTTTTTGTTCATTGACAGTTTGTGCAAACGTATTTACCTCACATCGGTTTTGATGCTCTACATTGCATAGCTTAAGTTGTTGTTCTAGTTATCGTTTGCCATCAATCCGGTTCCTCTGGTCCTGGGAACCCACAAAACTAGACATCTGGCTGAATTAATTAGACAGCAAACCAGGCACCACATCTATTGTATTTTTGGAGTGTAGGTCACTTTTATCGTTTTATTTTATTATAAAACCAAGTTTATTTATGTATCCATTTTTTGCAATAAATCATTTATGCGAGTTTACTTCAGTTCATTTCTTTTCCATTACGAATATCACTGCTGCTTAATCATTTATTGACACATAGATTCTGTGAATTATGACATTGACTCAATAATGGCTCCTACCAACTTCAATACATCAAATAGGAGCTGCGTGTTGCGGGGATTCTGCACATACACAGCACTATGCGCAGGAAAACAGGACCACAGTGTATAGGGGCTGAACCTTTCTACCACCTTAGTACCCAAAATCCCCAAACCGACTAGCTATAGTGTCTCATTCGTTCTCCTACATAATCATGAAGATACAAATGATTAGACAACCCAGAACACAACACTCCCGACTCTCTCAGGAATCGCGGTGGCAAGCTGTACCCTTTCGCTCACTCACTCGTACTTGTCCACAATAAGAATGGTCAGAGTCACTACTATAGTTCAAAATATTTATTTTAACTATCGTGCTCTATAATGCAGTATACGAGCCACTACCAGCAGCGAAATGCATAAACCTAAAACAATTAGCATTGTTACAATTCCATAGAATATAAAGGGGGATGTCATCATATACAGACAGTGGCAAAAGGACTATAAGGCCTAACCACCCTCCCCTTGGTAAGGTGAAGTTTATTATATAGAGGAAGATCTCTGGGCTTTGTCAGCAGACCCCATACCTTAGTGCCTAGATGGACGTTTTACATCATAGGAACAGCACAGCTCTTCTCCCTGGAAAGGTCCCTCTCCAAGTGTGTGTAGAACAACATGCATCCCCGTAATATCAAAGCACGAGTTTCCAGCAGCGCAGCTGTGTTAGCAAGTTTTGTCTAGGTGCTAGGGACTGACCAGAACAGAATAACAAGGGGCATTGTTTATCGACCTTGCACATCGTGTTCAGACTAAACTTCAGGAATAGGCAGAGAACGCAGAAAGCAGACAGTTCTCATGTGAAAGGCACAAACAGAGTCTTGCAAAATAAAGTCATGTAGTAACATGCGCAAAGGCAGCATCATGGCAGCAGAGCTCATGCTAACTTAGCAATGTCGACAATGACCCTAACGGCCATATAACACCCTCCCCTTGGTAAGGTCATAGTATATAGACAAAAGACCAAAACAGAGTTCAAGGTTAAGCAGAGTTCAAATGCACTTGAAAGAAAAAAACAAATTGGAAAAATTCAAAAAAAGATTTTGTATGTCGTTTAAAATTTTGTCGTGTGCACGGAAAACGTGATTAATATGGAGGTGGTGAATCCATCAAAGTACGTGAACTTAAGAATGCAATTCATTCCGAAAGGCCATCCCTATCGCTAGTAGAAAAAAGGGATGCCATCCAATCAAGTAGGCCAAAGGAACAGACCTGTTCCTCATAATCCGATGCTTCCAAGAGCATATCCGGGCAACTTGCGTGATATTCGATGAAGGTCCGTCGCAATAGGTTCTGCGCAGCCGCACAGATATTCCATTCAGCCAAGACTCCAAGTGCAGCTGCACGTGCCATACGTCCATCCCTAGAACGGGCCTGTCCATGGGCCACTAAGGGACCCATCAACTGGCCATAATCCGGGTCTGAACATGACGTATTGGAGAGGCATAAATCCAAAGCCCAGTACAAGGGGCACCGCTGACAGTAGAACACAGGTTGCTTGCAAGTGAAGTAGGCAAAGCGAAAAGTTAGTCCATAACTCACGCTAAGCGTTGCTAATGGCAAGCATCCAAAAAGTTGTTGCATTCGGTCGCAGTACAGTTGCAATTGGCCTGGTCTGTGCATTACCACAAGATGAGCAGCCATTGCGTAGTAGGAGCAGAAGGATCAGGATTCCACCAGCTAGCGCCCGTAATAATGGGAACCCTCCGAAGACGCTGGGAAAAATAGAATGGATAAAGGCCGGTATTACTCCAAATATCGTCTGAAAAGAAGTCACAAGGCCGGATCCCACAAGTTTAAAAAAATGAGCAAGGCCTTCTGTGTCAGACGCATTAAATATTTGATGTATAAGCTCCCCAAAGTGAAGTGGGAGGTTTGTGTTCAGAAGTGACTGAATCTCGCTAGATGTTCTAGCCACCTGCAATTCGAAGGTCTCTTGAGCCAAAGTGAGAGGCACTTCTTGCTGAAACAATAGCGCTTTGAGTCTGCTTAATTTGTTGAAATCTGTTTTCAAAGTCGGAATGGAAGGCCAAATGGAACTATCTACTTTCTTATGCTACAACAAGTAACACGTTGTGAAACAGTTACTATATACGGGATTCCTGCCCGTAATCTACAGCAGTCGTGGTTATTCAAAATAAGATAACTGCCATTAGTAAGCAATGAAAAAGCGGGAATTATTGCTGGAACGGGAATTCCTTTAAAAAAACAAGCAAGATTAGGCGCGGAGACATTACAAGCGCCGTGCAACTTAACGTGTTTACAAACTAGGGAGTGTCCTACTGTGGAATCGCAGTCCTCCCCTGTTAGGAAAACTTCCTTATCCTCCCGTTGACATCTGTAAGTGAAAGGTAGGGACCATAATTCATGGAGAAACGCACTTCTCAGGGGTTCAAAGTGGCCAACTGGGAAATGTTTAATGCAAGATTTAAAATGAAACAGCGAAAATGAGAGAGAGATATCCCCATGAATTAACCATACAGCTGAATCTGTCTCCGCTACAGAGAATGGCAAGTGTTCTAATTGTTCAATATGTAATAGCGTGTATGTAGCATCTTTCATGGACATAAATCTCTGTTTATCAGTTAGATTAAATGGTAAAAACAAAGCAGAAGCATTCAAATAATCCCAAGGTACTTTTCCCATTTTGAGAGTCTGTAACGTCCATGCGAACTGCATCACTGATTGTAATTGATTTTGACCATGATATAACACAGATACATCATTCTGAACAATATCAATAACAGAAGAAACAATATTATCTAAGGTATAAATGCGTGAAGACAGTGTATTGATACTATTGTCCACTACTGCAAGAACTTTTTCTAAATTTGCTTTGTCAATTTGGCGCAGACGATGCGCCGCTTCAATTTGCGAAAGTTTCCATACTTCATTGTAAGCTGCATAGATAAATCTCTTTGATCTAGGAATCCTAGGACCTAAGATAAAATCAGCCAAATTGATGTCGCTCGACAAGAGTGACAAGTGTTGTTTTACTGACGATAAAGTGGAGTGTTCCAACCATTGTTGGCACAATTTACCCACTGAATATGTGGTGACGGAATGTGAATGTGGAAAACGAGGATCTGGTCTAGTCTGTGTGAAACCATGAGTTACATTATAAAAACGCAGTTGGCATGCATTTGAACTGCTTTGCCAAAACAACCAACCGGTAGGGTCAACATCAGAGACATTAAAAGTGTCATTTCGAAACAGAGTTTCCAATATGTCGATCGAATAATTCGTGTGTGTGCGCGCCAATTATCATATTCCGCCAATGACGGAATGGACGGGATATTTAAATTTTTCACAGTTGCCAAGCCAAAACAAGTAGTCTGGTGCACCATATCATTTAAAAATAACATTTGTGCCGGAATTAGGCAGGCACGATGCAAAGCTTCAGTTCCCTGAACTTGCCAAGCCTTAGTGCCCCAAATCGATTTCAAATCAATGGTATCTTTCCAGTGATCATATCCCTGTACGGCCATTTCAGTTCTAAAGGAATTGGAATAGATTAATTTTGTGTGGGTCAGAATAAATTTGGATTGAGACGACAACTGCAATTTAAAGAAATAGGATTCTGGGTTGGACGTGTTATAATCTGTGAAATAGGTGAACTTATCCCTAAGGGTTTTAGAACTCCCCTGTAAAGGGGTTGGACAATGTTCCCACTGTGTGTAATTAAAAACAGGTCTTAACGTGTTTGTTTTGTGTAAGAAATGATGTCCATAGTGCTGATAACAGAATAAATCAGCATAATTGGCAGAATTTAAATATAAATCTTCAGCATCAAAAGCAGCCTAATACTTTAAATCAGAAAACAATGAATATACTGCTTGTACATCCCAATCATCGGAATGTATGTCCGGTGTTGCCACATCTCCTAAAGAAACGCGAAACACGTATGGTATCTTGAGGACTTCCGTTGGGCCGTGAATTTCGAATGCTACTTTATCCCAAACGATGCCATCTGCAACCGGGAAAGCTGAAATGTTCACAAGAGTTTGATCACGTTTCATGATATGGGACGATGTATGAGGGGTCAGAATTCCATCGACCAACTTTACAACAGAGCGTTCCGGCAATTAATGACCATTGATGACCAAGAAAAATACTGTCACAAATCCAATCGACATGAAAAGGAAAATCAGGATATGCATCAACCAGATGTACGTCCAGGGCGGGACCAGGTAAGTCTTTTTGAACCAAGAGATGAAAATACTTGTTTTAGTCGGTGGAAGTGCCAAAGTGGAAGACGAGGAGGAAGAGTCATAAGAGAAGCTCGTACGGTCCCCAAAATAACCGCTTGATCCCATAATCATTAAAGGCGGTAGGGCGGCATCGGCACCATGTTGTCGAGGACTGTTCAGCACTTCACTGTGGGACTCATCCGCAGGGTAAGTATACTCGACTTCCGCGTTGGTAGAGGATGGAGGCAGGACAGGCAAAAGGTCAATAGTAGTTTCCATCTCACCCTCAGCAATACGGGGATAGTCGAAGAGGTTGAATGCACCAAATTCAAAGAGATGGCGTTGCATGAAACTGCAGGAGTTACACTATTCAGAATCGGCCAGACGGTGAAATTTGACATTGTCCACTGAAGTGTATCTGTTGTCTTTGCGACCAGGCAAAGGTGGTAGAATTACTGTATGAGTACCCTTCAATCCAAGTACTGGGACCGGTGCACGATAAGAGGGACCAAATTATTTTTTGTTCTCCAACTTTTCTCGTACCAGATCTCCAATCTTAGGAAGCCAGCTGGCGACCGGAATCAGCATTGCTGTGTCATTGGAAGAGGGCAAATGTTCAGTTGCGTAGCTGTCACAGGTCTTTTGTAGGTCCTGTAACATAGTAGAATGGTTTTCTATATCAAAGATTGCGGCTGCCGCCACAACGTCTAGACCATCAAGGTCAGGCACAAACATTTTAATGCCAAAGTGCATTTCGTATAGGGTCCGCCCACCCAGAGATCTTCTAGGGAGATTATTGAGTGCATATTGAACTCCATACAAATGGGCCAGCCAGTTCCTGCCAGTACCTAAGACCCTAGCTGTCAAAGATTGCTTTAAGTCACGGTTCATCCACTCCACTATAGAATTGCCCTCAGGCCTGTATTGAGATGAAAACTGCACCAGCCCCCCCATCGACTTCATCGCGTCCTTGTAAGCCTTAGAGGCGAACGCTGGACCTTGGTCAGAATGGAAGGTGCCACAGGCAAACATCCCGACAAAGACACGCAAATCTCTAATGACATTTTGAGCGTCAGCACTGCGTTGTGGCCAAACCCAAAGGAATCTAGTGCACGAATCAACTGCAACAAAAATGTATTTATATGCAGTATCAGAAGACAATGGACCGCAGTGATCAAGATATACACAGCCAAATGGCTGATTAGAAATACATAGCTGTGTTTGTGGTGGGCGTGAGACCGTAGACGGTTTGATTTGCTGACAAATGTCACAAGAAAGTACATAATTACGGGTATGTTTATATAATACCACGCCACCAATAACGTTGCTGTAAAATAGAGACAGTCGCAGACACCCCGGCATGAGCAGAAGCCATGCCCTCGTGTGCGGCTATGATCAAAGCAAGTCTGCGGTCCATGTTGGGAATCAGCTGATCCCCAACTGATGGAATTTTAGCATAAGGAACTTGTTCGGGAGATAAATTATAAGAATACTTCGAAGGGAAGCACTGCGGATAAGCAGTTCCATCCTTCGTAACAGCTACAGCTGCCAGAATGTAATTTTCTATCTTAGTCATGGACCTTGTAACTGCTGCAACGGAACACGTGGCTACTGCAATTTTGGCCGCCTCGTAAGCCAAAGAATTACCAAGAGCATGTGCTCCTACACGCTGATGGCCAAGAGTAGGTATAACCTGTGTGAGTGGCAGACGTTCTTTAAGTTCTGCCACTCGAACCCAAAGCGTTTTATGCTTGATTGCGCTGTCTTTAGAGTCTCGATAGTCATTTTGAGACCAAAAGAATAAGTTGTCATTAAAAGACTGAACACAGTAGTAAGAATCGCATACAATAAGAGTATTCACATTAGGATCAGCAAACTCGAGGGCTAGAACAAGAGCACGCAGCTCCGCCAATTGCGCTGTACAGTCTCCAAGTGCCTGAGTATGCACTATGGAAGTCTTAAATTCTCCATTTACAATTGAACCAGCCACAATAGTGCAAGCCGCTGAATAAGCGTGTTTGGACCCGAAGTCCGGTTGAGCCGAGCCATCGGTGTAAATGATACATTTATACTCGTCCAAAGGAAGCAACGACAACGGAGGAGGATGAACTTGTTCATACTGTAAAAACTCCTGTGTCTGAAGAGCAGGATCAAAGATAAACATGACATCAGCCGATGTCAAAGAAGTAGCCCATTGTATCCAACGGCATGTAGTGCCTTAGAGTTGGGTACACTTGCCTTAGTCACTGCTTCTAAAGCAGGGAGAGGCGTGACCATAAGAATGCGTTTTCCCTGCGCCAGCGAGCGTTCTTTCAGAATCGCCATTTGGACCGCCGTCAAACCTTTTTCAACATTCGAAAATCGCATTCCAGCTGATGTGTACAAATGTGATTTGTATGCAATTGGTACTGTGTCTCCCTCATTGAACGTCAAGTAAGTGAAACCCACCGTCCCCGGTACTATACGTATTACCAGGTTCGTGGTATTATCACGCGTCAACAAGTAGTTAGTTGCAAGCAGATCGGATTGCAGAATAGTGGTATGTTCCGGAAGCCAGCTGGCAGAAGAATATGTTGGTTGTATCAAAGCATAAAGCGGTGTGATACGCTGGCCATAATCGGAGATGTAAGTCCTTCTGAAATTTTAAAATCCCAGCAAAGACTGGAGTTTCTTCAGCGTAGACGGAGGTTGCAATTGTGCACATTTCTCCAGAAAGTGGGGGGCTAACTCCCTACCTTCATTATTGAGCTCATAGCCCAAAAAGAGCACCGCAAAATGAGCGATGTGTGATTTTGCAAAATTGAATTTGTATCCATAGTCGGCAAATGATAGAATGATGCGGTTGACTCGGACAAGATGCGGCATTAGTTTGCCGTCCGTCAGATAAATATCATCCACGTACGAGAAGGCATCTGGATCTATGTTGTGCAGTAAAGACACAACACATGCAGCAAAAGCTGTTTTTATACCCCATAGGCAAGCGCGTACATTTTTTCTGATTTCCGACGACGGTGAATGCTGTCAAGTCACGGCTCTCAGGAGCCAAGTTATGACTGTAGAAACCATTGGATATATCCAGTGTGGTTTTGTATTTTTTACGAATAAGGCTGTTCACTAGCGCAGAGCTATGTATGTTCTGTACCGCAAATGTACGACAATGACTATTCAGATTTCGATAATCCAATACAATGCGATATGAACCGTCAGGTTTTGATACCGGAAAAAGAGTATTATTCATCGGTGATACACAGGATTCAATCACTCCTTGATACTCCAACTGAGTTAGAATGTCACAAACGGGAGCCTTAGCCTCTCCTTTGATTGGATATTGCGTTTGTGGCTGTGGCATAGACCGTAATGGTATCTCATGTGCCGGTGAATCACTATCCCAGCCCACCTGATTACGGTACACCGCTGGGGCAAGGGCCAAAGCCCACTAAGATGCTTAAGCCTTTGCATGTTTCTCAGGGACGTAACGCAAAAAACTCAGAAGTATCACGTCCTCCCCTCTAGAAGCGGCAAACACAAATGGTGGAGGCCAATCTGCCTCCGCCAACAAAATGTCGTATGAGGAGGTGAGATTTTCCCCGAAAACCGCCGTGATTGTACGCTGTATATCACCTTCAATTTGGAAGACAATCTCATAGAGTCTATCCGGGGGGGCAATTCGAGTATCTGCTGTTTCTACTGTTATAAATGTATCAGTTGCTCTCGCCTCCAGACAGGGATGCAGTGCCTCCCGCGCTATGGTAACCTCCACTGTGCTTTCGAGCAGAGTCACCGCCCATGTCCAATCTAGAAGCCGCGTTCTCACCGTCTGAGGCATACTTCGTGGTTAAAGCGGCAACCTTTTTCTTCTGATACGGGGGTCGAAAATGAGGCAGTCCCTCTTGTTTGGCTTTACCGTCAAACTGTCGAGGGTGATCTCGTCCCTGTTGTGTGGTCGGACCTTTGCCGCGATCCTGTCGTTCTCCAACACCGACTTGATAGTCCGATGTTTCCTGTAAAGAACGAGGAGAGCGCTGATCAGGGACTTGAAATCTATCAGGAGTCTTAATTTTCGCCCGGACGCGCAAGTCATAAGTACGCTCAGAAGACTCAGGTATCGGCGAACCAGCACGCGAACCTTGCTTCTGCTGTTGCTGACCCTGTTTTTTATTTTTCCAGCTCTTTTTAGGAAAGAACGGGTGCCCATCCTTATCAGTCTGGGCTTTTTGTTGAGTTTGAGATTGAGTTTGCGTTTGAGTAAAAGGCTTAATTCCCAGACTATTGTGCCCTAAGGTTTTATAAGCCTTAGCAATAATCTTTGGCAATTCGCGCTGTTTGTCTGCGTCTGCCACAGCCTCCAAGCGTTGCGCCACTTGCAAGCTTACTGCATCACCCTTAACATTAGCAAGGATCATATCGCAAACAATGTTGAACACCCCCACCAGCCTCATCCCCAACTCCAGAGCCGCCTCGTCACCATGTTCATCTTGAACACGTTTTATCACGGAAGGGAGTACGGTCATTGAGGGGGTGCCGAAACACATCGAATAAACTGCTGCAAACACTCTACCCCAAGTGTTATAATCAGCTAATTCAAGAACTAGGCCTTTAGGTAAACTCATGGTCAGGATCCTGTGTTTCTCCACAGGCGTGGTATTTGGAAAAACAGCTTAGAGTTGTCCAAATTTTTCAGCAAGCCAATAAGGAAGTTCGTCTTTATTTTGCGGATGCTTGCCCATCACTGAATTAATCATGACGGGACTGATGATCACACCACTAGGTCCCGGTGGTTGCGCAGCCACGCCAGGTGCTCCCACCTGGAAGTTGCGTGACATGAACTGAATACAAGCTCTATGTACACGTATTAACGAAGTATGCAACACACGTAGCTCAGCGACTGTAGCAGTAAGATAATTTGGGTGCGGGGTATACCCAGCTAAAACAGGCCATGTGGCCCCATCTATCGATAAGGGGCCTAAACGCACCGGTGTCATAGGGTGAGGAAGGGCGCCATTAAACCATATTGCATGTTGCCAAACCATTAGCGGAACTTCAAGAGATCTATAAGGTCGATAATTCTGCGGAAGGGCAGTGGCAGTATATTCGTGAAACAAATGATCTGTCCCATTGACTGCCGGAAAGGTGACCCAAGAATAAAATACCTCGAAGCGTTGAGCAGGATGCGCTTCAACAACAAAAATAAGCGAAACACCGTCAGCAGGGACCCTATATTGAGTCAAATACGTCGTGACCGGTGCGCAGTTAGGAGGTGCTATGGCAACCGCCATAATCAATAGCAGAGAATAACAACTTATGTGTGTCAGTGCATTAACGGGTTAAAAAGAATGAGAAAGACCTTTTAAAATTCAAGCTTGAAAAACCTATACAATATCAATATAGGAGGCTACACCATCACAACTGTCTCCGGACACAGATGTGAGGGGGATTGTGGACAAGCACAAGCACTACTCAGGAGTCTTGCAGATAAGAACCAGATCAAACGTTGGTGGCGCCATGTTGCGGGGATACTGCACATACACAGAACTATGCGCAGGAAAACAGGACCTCGTGTATAGGGGCTGAACCTTCCTACCACCTTAGTACCCAAAATCCCAAAACTGACTAGCTATAGTGTCTCATTCGTTCTCCTACATAATCATGAAGATACAAATGATTGGACAACCCAGAACACAACACTCCCGACTCTCTCAGGAATCGCGGTGGCAAGACGTACCCTTTCGCTCACTCACTCGTACTTGTACACAATAAGAATGGTCAGAGTCACTATTATAGTTCAAAATATTTATTTTAACTATCGTGCTCTATAATGCAGTATACGAGCCACTACCAGCAGCGAAATGCATAAACCTAAAACAATTAGCATTGTTACAATTCCATAGAATATAAAGGGGGACATGGTTAGAGGAGACCTCGGGTCCCGATTTAGTGGCCTCCCTCCCCCAGACTATGACGCCCTGACGTATAACAGGCAGGGGAATAAAAGAGGGGACAGAGTTGCAGTACTTAGCCGCAGGACACTCACCACCGAGAAAATAATTGAGGAGAGCCTAGATGGGGCGGAGGTCCTGGGGCTCAAATCATCCTGCCTGATTGTGGTAGTGGTCTACCGCCCCCCTCGGCCAACCCCGCTGTTTAATGATCTGTTCCACGAAGTGGTCAGTGATCTCTGCTCAAGATACCAACAGATTCTGGTATTGGGGGACTTCAACTACCATTGGGATCTGACACCAAGAGACTGTGGGGCCGATTCCGATTCGGGCCGGAAAACATACCGACCGACTCGGTACGGGAATTTAGTCCGACCGACTCTGACCGGCGCCGCACGACCCGGGTAGTACGATGAAATGCATGTGAAATCCGACAGACTCGGACGGAATACAAAACGACCGACCGAGCCGGACGGAAACAAGCCATCCGGCCGGGAAATCACGCGAAACGAACCGACCGACACGCACTCGGATTGAACCCGAACGAAACGTACCCGCGAACTCCGACCCGCGTGAGTACAATGCTGTGCGTGCAAAACACGACCGACTCGCCCGGAGCACAAGCCGTACGACCGACACGCATACAAAACCCAGCCGAAGCAACCCAATACTACGCGACCGACTCGTACGCCGCATATGAAACCTAGCTGACACACAGCGGGAGCGAGTCGGACAAGATCGCACCAGACAACTGCAGCGTCCTACTCGGACACAAGAACGACTCCTACATGCACCAAAAACACCAAGGAATTTTTTTTTAAAAAAGGGCCAAACAAGCAACCACTAAGCCAATAAATACAGGGAGGAAAAAAAATGGAACAAGGACACACCTCCAACTCCACCTACATAAAGGCCACAAATCCCTACCATGATCCCTTGCAAATTCCACTGACCTGCCAGACAGAACACCATCACACAGCAACCACAGACACACTCACAGCTCATACATCACACAAGCCACACACCATTACCACACCTACAAATAGCACCCTCACACACACCCAGCTAAACCTACACTCACACCCCCCACTTGCACACACACACACATCAATCACCACCACCACCCATCACCATGCCCCCAAAGAAGAACCATAAGTTCCTAGATTGTGAATTGGAAGTCCTGGTAGACGAGATCCTCAGGGTAGAGCCACAGTTGTTTGGTACATTGGTACAACAGACCCCCATGTCGCAGAAAACCAAGATGTGGGCGAGGATTGTCGACAGGGTCAACGCACAATCACCATGTTTTGCGCACAAAGGAAGACATCCAGAACAGTTGGTATGATGTGCGCAGGAGGGTCAGGGACCTACTCAAAAAGGACTACCTCCTCAGCCAGCACACCGGCAGTGGCCCTCCTGCAAAACCAGTTTACCTCAGGCCCTGGGAGGAGAAGGTGCGGGCCATCGTACCACCAGTGAGCGTATACGGACTAACAGACATCCCAGAGCCTGGTGAGTACACAACTAATATACACAATATGGTGTGACAACACACACACATCACAGTCAAGGGGATAGGCAAACCATGCACACTTAGCAAATACACAGCAACCAAAAGATAATCACCCCAAGATTTGTCTGTCAGTCAGATAAACACAATACATGCCATCTCATAGTGATATGTAACTGTGTCATGATATGTACAAACCTAACTACAAATACAGCAAGGCAGTGGCACAAATATAACCAACAAACACAGTTAGACATTTTGCCACCACTAGAACACCACCTCACAGGGAAGCTCACTGAAAGGAAGGAATTCTGTGTATGCTGGTCAAGTCAGTGTAGCCAAGAGCATGATGGGAGTGGTAGTCACAGATATTGGTCACACCCACAATTGGCCCATCAACACCACTCTGAACCATGCTCACATCACAGGGAGTGGAAAACAACTGACAAGATGGCTGACACTGGCTACTGCTGTGGGGAGCACAAGGCCCTGCTGGGAACTGGGCACCAACAAACAACAGGACCACACTGTCAGCCATCTTTCCATTGCTGTCACACTCACACACACTGAAGTCCACTCAAAAGGAAGGAAGGATGGGCATGCTGGGAAGGGGGGTGTAGGCAATAGCATGATGGGAGTGGTAGTCACAGATCAACATCTCACACCCACATGGCCCAGCAAGTTAGCACTGAAGCATGAACACCTCACAGGGAGTCAAAAGCCACTTCAAAGATGTCTGACACTGGCCACAGCTGTGGGGAGCACAAGGCCCTGCTGGGAACTGGGCACCAACAAACAACAGGACCACACTGTCAGCCATCTTGCCATTGCTGTCACACTCACACACAGTGAAGTCCACTCAAAAGGAAGGAAGGATGGGCATGCCCGGGAAGGGGGGTGTAGGCAATAGCAGGATGGGAGTTGTAGGCACAGATATTGGTCACACCCACAATTGGCCCATCAACACCACTCTGAACCATGCTCACATCACAGGGAGTGGAAAACAACTGACAAGATGGCTGACACTGGGTACTGCTGTGGGGAGCACAAGGCCCTGCTGGGAACTGTGCAACAACCAACAGCAGGACACCACTGACTGACATCCTGAAAGACAACTTGCACTCCCTGCAATGGAAGCACGTTCCATGGTGGGATATCTGGCTGGGTGGGAAGGAGGACTCACAGCACTGACCATAGTTACAAGCACCTCCCCTCACACACACCCTCAACACTAACTCCACATAACCCACCTGGGAGAATGCAATGCCTCACATCCTAACTGAAGATCCCACAAAGAACCACCACCCTGGGTTATGCTGTGTGAAGCACAGGAACACTCTTGGGACTTGTAGCCAAACAACTGCCAGGACAACACTCCCAGCCATCCTGTCAGCACAGGCACCCCACCCCACAGGGAAGCAGAGTCAAAAGGAAGGAAGGATGGCCATGCTGGGAAGGGGGTGGAGGCAATAGCATGATGGGAGTTGTAGGCACAGATATTGCTCACCCTCACAATTGGCCCATCAACACCACTCTCAACCATGCTCACATCACAGGGAGTGGAAAAGGACTCACAAGATGGCTGACACTGGGTACTGCTGGGGGAGCACAAGGCCCTGCTGGGAACTGTGCAACAACCAACAGCAGGACACCACTGACTGACATCCTGAAAGACAACTTGCACTCCCTGCAATGGAAGCACGTCCCATGGTGGGATATCTGGCTGGGTGGGAAGGAGGACTCACAGCACTGACCATAGTTACAAGCACCTCCCCTCACACACCCCAACACTAACTCCACATAACCCACCTGGGAGAATGCAATGCCTCACATCCTAACTGAAGATCCCACAAAGAACCACCACCCTAGGTTATGCTGTGTGAAGCACAGGGACACTCTTGGGACTTGTAGCCAAACAACTGCCAGGACAACACTCCCAGCCATCCTGTCAGCACAGGCACCCCACCCCACAGGGAAGCAGAGTCAAAAGGAAGGAAGGATGGGCATGCTGGGAAGGGGGTGGAGGCAATAGCATGATGGGAGTTGTAGGCACAGATATTGCTCACCCTCACAATTGGCCCATCAACACCACTCTCAACCATGCTCACATCACAGGGAGTGGAAAAGGACTCACAAGATGGCTGACACTGGGTACTGCTGGGGGAGCACAAGGCCCTGCTGGGAACTGTGCAACAACCAACAGCAGGACACCACTGACTGACATCCTGAAAGACAACTTGCACTCCCTGCAATGGAAGCACGCTTCATGGTGGGATAACTGGGCTGGGGGAGAAGGAGGCCTGGATGGCAACCAAATACCACCAATGCTGGTCATGCACACACCTCAACATTCACATTGACATGCCACAGGTTGCCAGGACAATGTGCTACACCAATATCACTCTCTGACTGTCACAATTTAGGAGAATGCAATGTCCTGGCCCACATCCAGAGGTACAGTCACAACTGTCAGGTGTTTGAACAATTGATGCCAGTAGAAACATAACATACAATCTGTGTCTCTCCCCAAAACAGGTGATGATGGGGACACAGCAGCAGACGAGGAGGAGTCCCTGTCCCAGGCTCCGGGAACACTGAGCTCACTGGTGTGGATCAGCCACTGCACTCCTCAGATGGCGAAGAACCAGCTGGACCCTCCGGTGTGAGTCATCATGCAGCACCAGCAGGACCAACATCTGCACCCCCTACACCGACACCTCCAACAACTGCCAACACACAGGCCCCCCCTGCCAACACGGACAGACCAAGGACCACAGATGACAACAGCGCAGGGACCCAGGCCCAAACTGGAGCTGGTGACAACGAGCCCAGGAACAACACCCAAGTGGGCCCACGGTCACCTGTGCGTGCCACCGCAGGTCCTGCACGTGTCGCCAGGGGTGGTGGGAGGGGTGGTAGACATAGGTCGCTCTTTGCAGAGGGGTCTGGACTGCATGATGACCCACAACTGGCACGCATCGCGGATGCGTACCAGACTAGCACCGGAGAGGTCAGCCAGGTAGTGGGGATCCTCAAGGACATACAACAGCAGCAGGCTGCCCATCATGCCCGCTTGGACTTCCACATGTCCCGTGTCGACACACACATGTCACATGTCGAGACACACATGTCACGTGTCGAGACACACATGTCTGGCATGGAGTCCAAGTGGGACACATTGGAACAACTGACAGCGGTGCATAGGGACATACTGACATGCCTCCGCCAGATCAGCACCAACATGGCCTCACCTCCCTGTGGGCCCACAACAACTGCTGCTGAAACAACTGCAAATGCCACAGGGAGGGAGGAGGACTCTGGCAGAGAGTCCCCTGCACCGCCGCAGCCTGCACCTGAGGGTCCCCCCCCCCCCAAGAAGAGGGGTCGTCCGAGGAGGCCAAACTGAGAGGCCGATGGCCATCTACATCCCCCAGGAAGCCAACACCTGTTCTGGAACTTTTCCTCTGTGTGCAAACTGCACGCCCTGTCGAAGCCAACCCAACACTCCCACATGACATGGGGAGATCTAGTTGGCCAAATTTATCAGATGACTGTGGACTTTACTCTGGACATTTCAGCTACCAAGACTTCCAATACACATGGGAACTTTGGATTCCAATTTCTATGTACAGCACCCACCATCCTGTGCACCATCCTCAAACCTGTATGTAAATAAACTCACCAATACACCATATCTGCCTCTGTTGTGATTCCAACGTGGTTTTTGTCATGTAGATGGTGATCTGCTAAATGACACTGTGCATGCTAACTGCTACAGCAAGTCCAACACCGTCATGTCAGTCATGGCGACGTGACACATATGAGGGAGACACACCACTAGGGCCACACAACACATACACACCAGGGCCATCAGACTCATCACCTATACTGATGTTGCAACGAAATACAGTGGAATGCACAGACACGCCACCTATTCACAGTCACTGTCAACTAGACTACAGGTGCAGTAAGCAAATGTCAGTCAGATGTGTGACTACAGACGCACATCCCAAAGTGAAGCACAGGTTTATTACACATTTGCAACATGTTGTTTCCACTACAAATGCAAGCTAATCCAACCTGGCTGTGGCCACAAAGTCAAAAAGTGCAGAAGATAGAAAGTCCAGGGGTGTGTGGCACATCACCTGTAGGGAAACGACTGCTTCCACCTTGGAAGTTGAATCATGGATTCGGGGGATGCAAGTTGATCAGACAACTCCGGCAGCACCCTGTGAAGGACAGACATGACACACAGTCAAAACCACTGAAGAACAGCACAGAACGGCAATACTCATGTCTAATACATGTCACGAGATAACTACACAAAACCAAGTTAGCATGTCAACACTGTTGGGCAGTACAGACCACCTGCAAGGACACATCGCTGCACGCATCCAGTCAAGTAGCACATGGCCACACTCAAACAGCACCAGAGAACCACACACACATATCATGCAAACTCAAATCATTGACATTACAACCCTCTGGAGACTCACATTCAGCTGAAGAAGTTGGTGATGAGCTGTGTGCGGACATCACCATCATCATCATCATCATCTTCACTGGCATCGTGACCCAGGCCAGGATCTTCCACAGGTGGCGGACGTTGGTCATCGTCATCCAGGATGAGAGGCAACTCCTTCCGCACTGCCAGGTTGTGTAGCATGCAGCAGACGATGACAATCTTGCACACCTTTGCTGGGGCATATGGGAGGGCCCCTCCTGTCTTGTCCAGGCAGCGGAAGCGGCTCTTCAGGAGACCAAAGGTCCGCTCAATCACCCTCCTCGTCCGACCATGTGCCTCATTGTAGCGCATCTGGGCTGGTGTCACAGGGTTCCTGAGGGGTGTCAGCAACCACGGCATGTTGGGGTATCCCGAGTCACCTACAGACAGACAATTGCACATTAGCCGATTTGAAAATGTGTGCGGAAAACAACATAGCAGAACACACACAATGGTACAAAGTCAGTACACACCAACAAGCCAGGCACGCTGGTTCGCCATCTGTGACATCATCCTCGGGATGCGACTACTCCTCATCACGTAGGCATCGTGTGCCGAACCGGGGAAACGGGCACACACATGTGAGATGGTCTTATCTGCAAGACATACCACCAGAGCATTGATCGAATGGTAATGTTTACGGTTCCGGTATGCCTGTTCATGTGCCTGTGGTGGTATCAAAGCCACATGTGTCCCATCAATGGAGCCAATTACATGTGGCATCCTCCCCAGGGCATAGAAGTCACTCTTGACGTCAGTGAGTCGTTGACGTGTTGGGAAATAGATGTACTGGTTGAGGTATCTCAACATTGCCCCCAAAACATCGCGTAGCACACGGCTGAACATAGTCTGTGACATCCCACCAGTAGTTGCCACAGTGTGTTGAAAGGTACCGGTGGCAAAGAAGTGTAGGGCTGCCATCACCTTCACCTTGGGGGTCAGCGCTGTAGGATACGGCCGGCCAGGCTGCAAATGTGGGTCCAACCGCACTGCCAAATCCTCAATCAGCTGCCTGGTGAAGCGGTACCGTCGGATGCTGTCACGTTCCACCATCGTTGCCAGGTCTGGGAATGGTCGATGGACAGCAGGAGCCCTGCAGTGCATAGGTGAAGAAAGCAAGATTGTCAGTCACCCCACCTATGTGCCGTTCACCATACTCAATTTCACATGATACATCATTAACAAACACAAGTACTTGATGTGTGTGTCGTTCCGTTTGGACATATATGGCACCTACATGGACATTATCTAACATCTCTGTTCAACAAGTGTTGACAACAGGTTCCAGGGTGTGCTATGGGACACCATTAGGCTGTGTCACAGTACCCATTAACTGCTCTCACGTTCCACACACATACCACAGTGACATGTCTGGACAGATGCTCCACAGGCATCACAGCTCATTGACAGGTAGATTCCCAGGGACCCTGTCTTGCCACATGGACACTGGCATGACATGGCGTATCATGTACACGTCAGAAAAACAAACATGACACCCACAGGTAGTGGCCCCTGTAGCCTCTGCAGGACAGACATGGACGTCTGTGACACACACACACCATCAAAGTTCATGCACAAACCACGTGGATGTGGAGACTGTCTCCCATTGTGCACATGGAGTCAGAGACATGTGATACACAACATGCACACAGACTGTGGAGGGACATCACTATTGTTGGAATGTGCCACCCTGTGACGTACATGCCTTCCCACATGTGAGCCTGGGGGTATGTGACATGTCATACACATACACAACCTGGAAATGTGACCATGACACATGCTCAGAAATGAAAAGTTGCACACCACAGTGGTCAGGTGCACAACACACAAAGGACCCTGTCCCCATGAACACGTGCACAGCCTGGGTGTGTCTGCCCCCAAGTGCCACCCCAAAATCCACATGTTCACCCCCATACACAGATAAGGTTATGCTGCCACACCTGCCTTATATACAGTGTGGACTGGGTGTGGTGTTGTAGGTGTACCCCTGAGTCCCTGGAAAGTAAATGTGGCTGGCATAGGTTCACCAGTGACCAGCATGGTGACATATGCGTGTGACCTGTCCAGGGACGCGTTGTAGAGCAATGGACCGATCGGCCCATTGCATTGTATGTGAGCGGGTACGCGTTGTATGCCTGTTACGCGTTGTACAGCAATGGACCGATCGGTGTGCCCGGTCGGCCCATTGCATTGTATGTGAGCGGGTACGGTATGCCTGGTACGTTGTAGAGCAATGGACCGATCGGTGTGCCCGGTCGGCCCATTGCATTGTATGTGAGCGGGTACGTGTTGTATGCCGGGTGCGCGTTGTACAGCAATGGACCGATCGGTGTGCCCGGTCGGCCCATTGCATTGTATGTGAGCGGGTACGCGTTGTAGAGCAATGGACCGATCGGTGTGCCCGGTCGGCCCATTGCATTGTATGTGAGCGGGTACGCGTTGTATGCCTGGTACGCGTTGTACAGCAATGGACCGATCGGTGTGCCCGGTCGGCCCATTGCATTGTATGTGAGCGGGTACGCGTTGTAGAGCAATGGACCGATTGGTGTGCCCGGCCCGGCCCATTGCATTGTATGTGAGCGGGTACGCGTTGTATACCTGGTACGCGTTGTATAGCAATGGACAGAACGGTGCGCACACATTGGCTGGGGCCTGGCATGGCAACGGACGCGTTTTCGAAGCTCCAACGAGTCTGATGCAGTGAATTCAGTTGGCCAGCCACAACAATGTTGCAAAATCATGGGTGTCATGAAGTTGAAGATTTGAAGGATGCTGTGGGCGTGTATTAGTGCTGCTATTCCATGGATTGGTCAAATTCAGAAGATGCAAACGACTTGGACCTATCACTTTGGACACATGGGACAGTATCTGCCTCTGCAGCACACATATAATGCTGGCTGTTCCCCTGAGAGCTCACTTGCCTGCACTACATGCTCCAGGACGACATCTGCCACCAACACTGCTGCTGTTTATGCATCCTCTGGCTCCTGCAATGGCACGTACTGTGGAGAGAGCCCCAGCCTTCAGCCTTGAGGAGAACCAGGCCCTGCTGGACAGCCTCCTTCCACAGTACAGCAAGCTGTATGGGAAACCAGGGAGCAGGTGAGTGTGCTGTCCACTGCCTCACTAATTGTGCATGTTGTCTGACTAGCAGGGCTTTCAGTGTGCACACCACTGGCTAGCATGCCCACTGAGTAGTTGTCACACCCCAAAGTGTGTAGTTACATGCACTGAACTGGTACAGTGCAGTAACAGTGCATTCCAACTAGGTTTACTTCCCATGCAATGATACCATGTAGTGACTGCTGGCAAACTGTTCATAGCCATTGTTGCACTGCCTGTGTACATCATATGCCCCTGTGATTGAGACATGTATATACAACTGTGTGATGCACGTATATGTTGCATGTGTAGTAATGGCCTTTTCACTTTGTCATCCTCACAGGTTGATGCCCACCAGAAGCAGGAAATTTGGCTGACCATCGCCCGGAAAGTAAGATCCGTGGGGGTCTACAGGCGCAGGATCCGCAACTGCCAGAAGAGGTGGCAGGACCTTCGTGGCTGGACCCGGAGGATCGCAAGGGTCCAGCTGAAGCTGTCGCCTCCTCGCAGGAGGGGCGGACACCGGACCCTGACCCCCACATGCTCCGGATCCTGGTGGTGGTCTTCCCTGACCTGGATGGGCAGCTGAAGGACAGACAGCAGCAAGGAGGGGGTGAGTCCATGACTGCACTGTGCACTTTGTCTGACATGCTATGTGCCCTCCTCTGGCCTGGTTAAACTTCCACAGTACATCAGTCATGTGGTCCAGGACCCATGTCCCTCATTTGTGACATGCCCACTTCTCCTCTGATACGCATATGTGTGGCCCTTATAGTCGGGAAATTGTGTCATTTGGGGACTGTGTCATTGCATTTTGCTTTGCTCAAGGTGGGGGACAGCATTTGTTCCCGTGACTATGTTGTGCGATTAATGGGTGGCTCAATTGCTTACACAATGCCTAAGTTCTGACATGTGATCTGGGTGTAACTTTGATATGTGGTCCGCTTGCTGCTCTGACTCACCACATGTCCCTGGGGAATTTGCCACACACCCATGCTGCTGGTGGGAACAATGTTTGGGCCTCAGGAGTATGTGTATCCAGTGTGTCACACATGCTTAGCCACCTGCCTACTGTCCAGGACTCATCCCTCTTACAGGTGGAGCTGGACAGTCATGCCTACTCCAGGGCATGCAATACACTCTGTACTCCCACTCCCGTGTATCATCTGGCATGTTGTGATCAGTGAAATGTACCCTCAGGTGTCTGCCTCTGTCTCATTGTGCTGTGTCTTCGTTGTCAGGACTACTGGTATGTTTATGGGTTAGGGCTCAGCATGCCATCTGAGATGTCACCATGATAGACGATACTTCTGTGACTTATAGGTGTCTGATCACTTGACTGTGCACACAGGTGTTTGCGACTGTGACTTTCAGGCAGCTGTGTTGTGATTCACAGCACACTGTGAGGTGCTCATGTTCAGAGAGTTGTGTTTCATGTCCCCCATATGTCCAGTTGGTATGACGTGGACAAATAGTAGTACAGATGATGTGGTATTTGGGGGATGGACATGTGCACTTGTCAGTCACATAACTTGCATTCCCCATGCCCTCGGATTGTGACACAGTGCAGACTGTTGTTGGCAGGCTGCCATGGCCATGTGACTTGAAACAGTAATGTATGACTTTGCACGCATTCCTGTGTCATGGCATTAAACTTCCTGAGACTGATCCTGCAGGGGAGTGACATGTGCAACATGCACCCCATTGTGGCATTGACTATCCGGACATGGGTGCATCAAGGTGTCTGGTGCTGGTATGCATCACATGCATTTCTATTTAGACTCTGGCCATCCCTTTATCCGGACACCTGCACTGACTCAGTGGCAAGAGATGTGATGTGTGCATGTTCACATACTTCACCGTGTTCCCTGCAATGTCCAACAACTGTGTAGGTGGTGCATGTGTCCACACTGGGGTCTTACCATCAGACAGGCACCAGACAGATGGGTGCAAGGGCAGGAGGGTGTGAGTCCCATGGTTGACCATCAGACTGACAATTGGCTTCCCCGAATCTGTGTGGGGACTTTAGGCAATGTTCAACTAAGGATGCCAGGGCTTGCTCTGTAATGTGCTGTACTTACTGTGGTGTGTGCGGTCAGTGCAGGTGACTGATGTTTGTCTGTTTCCTAATTGTTTGCAGATACATCCACGGCCACAGGAGGGACAGCTCCATGGACCAGGAGGAGCAGCGGAGCCAGACTGGGTCAGCATCGGACGAGTGGTCAGAGGGACCCAGTGGCACGGAGGGCGAGGGAGCCACACCGAGGAGTCCTCAGCACCATCCACCTCAGCTGAGGACCACAGCAGCTCGGAGGATGACTCCCTTGTGGAGGCGGGTGTCAGCAGCCACCAAAGGCCAGCTAGTGTGTCTGGCCCCGCCACCACCACCACCACCACCACCGCCCTCCCATTGGCTCCCATTCCAGAGGTCCGTGGAGGCTCCCGTACACGGGAGCGTGTCTCCTTCGTGCCAGGCACCGCACCCCTGCCCCTGTGTCCCCTGCTGCCCTGAGTGAGGAGTCTGTGTACCTCCTTCGGCAGCTCCATGTAGGGCAGACAGCAATGCTGAGTGTCCTCCATGCACACACCACTCTGTTGACACAGCTGGTGTCGTTCATGGAGGGCATCTCGACGGGTATGTCTGCCCTACAGAGGAGCAATAAGTCCATGGACTCCTCCCTGACGGCAGCAGTGTCCCTCCTCCAACAGTCCCTCACCCCTCCCACCTCTGCCCCATCCACACTTCCTGCCCCCTACCTGTCCAAAGCACATGCACACCTGCACAGTCACCCAAACACACAGACACGAGCAGCACAGACACACCCAAGAGAAAGGCAAGACGTGCACACAAGCATCCTCAGGGGACTGATACCACAGACACAGGGGATGGGGAACACACACACACACAGGCAACCACAGTCACTCCGCAATCCTCAAGATCCTCTCCCTCCAAGACCCCTTCCCTTGCCTCACCTGCAACCCCACCTGATCAGCAGCTCTTCCTCAGTGACCTCGGCCTCTTCCCCTCCAATCCCGCTGATCCAGCATACCGGGGGAAGAGGAAGTCCACCCACACAGAGGGAGTGCCCCTCGCCCCCGGACACCCTCCCCCAGGCGCAGGCAGAGTGAGCCCCCCACCCGCAAGTCCCCCGGTCCCGGAAGAGCAAGACCCCGCCACCGCCCTGCAAGTCAACCACCCAGTCTCTCACCTCCATCCCCCAGGCCACCACTCCACAGGTTCCACCGCCACACCCTGCCCCAGGTTCCCCCACACACCGATACCGCATCCCCAAACTGCTTAGGCCCTCCCCCCTGCCACTTGCTCTTCCACCCCCAAACCAGATGCTCTGCCTGTTTGTGCCACTGGTGTGGAGACCGTGTCCCCCCTCTGTCCTGCCCAGCTCTTCTGCCCCCCTTCCACTACCTTGGAGTCATGCACTGCGGTGGAGTCCACAACCACCCCGTTTGACTCGGGCACTGCATTGGGGACCCAGTCCACTCCATCTGACCAGCCCACTGCAGTGGTTGCAGCACCAACACCATCTGACTTGAGCCCTGCGGTGGTGCCAGCCCCCTGAGTCAGACACCTCCACTGCAGTTGCCGGTGACACTCCTGCACCCACCTCCCCTTCACTGCCTCCTTCTGGCATCCCCTGATCCTGTCCCTGCGGTGCCTGGCCTGCCCCTCATATGCCCCTCCAAGGGGGATGTCCCCTGTCCGTACCTGTGCAGGCAAGCAATTGTTGACAAGTTGTCACACATCACCCTGTTGGGACTGTATATTTGGACTGGCCATTGGCCTTAGTTTATTTTGGACTTTTGATTTGAGTTGCACACTTGCTGAATAAAGCCTCTTTTTGTTTACTTGTGGTTAATCTTTGGAGGTACATGATGTAGATGTGTGGAATCATGCATTTGCTGTTGTAATAGTGTTCAGATCAGGTAAATGAAGTTTTGCTGTGATGGGCTCCATGTGGTCCATGGGATATGTGTCCTAATCTAGTCTGGATCTATAGCATCCTTTGCTGCAGTCTGAGGGTGTAATGTTCAGCATTTGACACAGGGATGTACGTTTAGCATTTGTAGATTACCATCTTTGTCCTACACTGATGCACATCTGGTGGGCTTACCACTGTCCAAAGTTGCTAGTACCCTGACTGTGTGCCCGTCTCCAATGGACATGCAGTTTGGCACATCAAATTTGGAGGACTCATCTGTGTACACAGTGCAACTTGCTTGACACGTGTCTTGGGTGTATGCAGATGACTGACGTGACACTCCCATGCCCAGGCTGATATGAGCAGAGCCTTCAGTGTGTTGTAGTTGTTGACTCACTGACCGAGTGTTCTGCTGACAGGTTTGAGTCGTGCACAGACAAGGTTTGGCACAGCTGACCTTCCACAGGAGTAGAGTGCCCTCATGGCAGTGCGTGATTCCGTGATATAGGCTGTGCCCGTGTTGTGTGTTGTGTAGGCATGTCTGTGCGTGAACCCTTCTCCTTTTCCTACACAGGCTGTGTCCCTACGGATGTTCCTGTTTGTGATGCTTGCTGAGTTGTTCTGTGTTCATCCGGCATCTTGGACCTGGTTTCTCCGGGATGTGGGTGCATGGCAAACTAATGTTAATGAGGTTGTCATCCCTAGTTGTCTTTGTTGTCAGGGCTGGGGATGTGGGCAAACGCAGATGGGACACAGTCAAGATTCCTCTTGGCACTTGTTGGTTACACGAGTAATGCGATTTTCTGTTTGTGTATGCTTTCAGTGATTGTGACACGTTGTGTGTGTGACTGCTGCCACTCCTCAGGGTCAGTGCTGCAATGCTGGAAGTTGTCTATGTGTGTCCTTTGTGGGTCAGCTTGGCTTCTTCATTGGTGTGTGACTATGGCCAGGATCCCATTGTTTGGGGTGGATTTGACGTCATGCCCATGTACGGCATACTGTGCAGTGTGTCAGACATTCACAAGTATTGTTGACTGGCCATGTGTGATGGGTTTCTGCACCTTATTTCCCCCACCACCACTGGGATTTTCATGGGTGCATGTGCAATGTCAGCAGTCCATGTGAGCTTCACTGCTGCACATTGGTGGAGTTCAAGGTGTGTGTCGTTGAGTGTGTGCAAATGTGAGTTGTTGCACGGCTGGGGCACTACCTCCATGTTGTCCTTGGCTGGCAGGCCATGCTGAGTGCTTTGTGCTTGTATAGGTGTGATGGTAGTTTGTTGCTCAGGACACATGGCTGTGGTTCACAGTGTGGATGACATCTACCTTTGCCATCACAGTGTGATTGTCATGCAGGCTAGTGTCACCACAATGTGGGGTCCCTGGGGGGGGTGCTGTGGTGGTTCTGTCTCTTGCTGTGTTTGTTGCTGTTCCTACAAGCTTGTGTGACATGTGTAATTTGGGCTCCCTCTCATCTCACAACGCCTGTTTGCCCACATAGGGAATCCAATCCCTGAGTTAGTTTTGTATGTGACTGTGTTGACATCTGTGTATTAGTGAATCTGGCCTCCTCATGTGTTGTGTGTTTGCCTGGGGACACTGGCACAAAACCCCCCTCACCTGTTGTGTATGATATGCAGTGTGAGTCTGCCTGTTTGTGTTTGTGCATTTGCACCACTGCATTGGCATATCTTTAGTTTGCCATTGGCTGTATGTTGTTTGTTGGCTTTCCCCTGCTGGCCCTGGGACTGATAGGTCATCAGTCAGCACATTGATCATGGTTAGTAGGTCCCATTGCTGCCATGGTATGGTATTTGTTCACAAGACATCTACAGTCTCCACAGGATATCTACATGTGTGTGTCCATTGCTGCAGATATGTGGGTCTGCATTATGATGCTCACTTCTGTCATTGTGTTATTTGTGAATGTAGACAATGTGGGCCCCCATGGCTGATGTTTGTGTGCACATGGCTAGAATGATGTGTCATTGGCACTGCACTGCTTGCCTCACACAATCTATGTTGCTATGGGACACAAGCACTACAATGCCACTGTAGTGTTTGGTGTTGTGTGACCAGGAATAATCCCTGCATTTTTGGTTTAGCAGCTTTTACCAGGACTACACTTACCTTTTGGGCACTGTGGTGATGGGGCTTAGGGCCCCATTGCCACACTGTTCAAAATGTGCTTCAGCTATGGAGCACACACTTGCCTTTGGCCACTGTGGTGATGGGGCTTTGGGCCCCATTGCCACACTGTTCAAAATGTGCTTCAGCTATGGTGCACACACTTACCTTTTGGGCACTGTGGTGATGGGGCTTTGGGCCACATTGCCACAGTGGTCATGGTCTGCTTGCATTGTGTAGGCCACACACACAATTATGTGTGACACATGTGTTAGGGGTCACATTGTATGTTCAATGTCATGTTCAGTGTTGTATGCATTTGACACAGACCACACACGCTTGTCATGGTGTTGGGGGTGGGATGTAATTTACAGACAGTCCTTATGTGTGAGTATGCTAGTTGTGTCCTATGAATAGGGGTGGTTGTAGTGACAGGCATCCTGCCCCCCATGAGTGGGGATGGTAGTAGTGGTAGGCATCCAGCCCCCATGAGTGGGGATGGTAGTAGTGGTAGGCATCCAGCCCCCATGAGTGGGGATGGTAGTAGTGGCAGCCATCCAGCCCCCATGAGTGGGGATGGTAGTAGTGGTAGGCATCCAGCCCACCCTGAGTGGGGGTGGTGTTAGTGGTAGGCATCCATCCCCCTATGGGTGGGGATGGTAGTAGTGGTAGGCATCCAGCCCCCCATGAGTGGGGATGGTAGTAGTGGCAGCCATCCAGCCCCCCATGAGTGGGGATGGTAGTAGTGGTAGGCATCCAGCCCACCCTGAGTGGGGGTGGTGTTAGTGGTAGGCATCCATCCCCCTATGGGTGGGGATGGTAGCAGTGGTAGGCATCCAGCCCACCCTGAGTGGGGGTGGTGTTAGTGGCAGCCATCCACCCCCCCATGAGTGGGGATGGCAGTAGTGACAGGCATCCAGCCCCCCATGAGTGGGGGTGGGGTGGCAGGCATCTAGCCACCCATGAGTGGGGATGGTAGTAGTGGTAGGCATCCAGCCCCCTATGGGTGGGGATGGTAGTAGTGGCAGCCATCCAGCCCCCCATGAGTGGGGATGGTAGTAGTGGTAGGCATCCAGCCCCCTATTATGTGTGACACATGTGTTAGGGGGTCACGTTGTATGTTCAATGTCATGTTCAGTGTTGTATGCATTTGACACAGACCACACACGCTTGTCATGGTGTTGGGGGTGGGATGTAATTTACAGACAGTCCTTATGTGTGAGTATGCTAGTTGTGTCCTATGAGTAGGGGTGGCTGTAGTGACAGGCATCCTGCCCCCATGAGTGGGGATGGTAGTAGTGGTAGGCATCCAGCCCCCATGAGTGGGGATGGTAGTAGTGGTAGGCATCCAGCCCCCATGAGTGGGGATGGTAGTAGTGGCAGCCATCCAGCCCCCATGAGTGGGGATGGTGGTAGTGGTAGGCATCCAGCCCACCCTGAGTGGGGGTGGTGTTAGTGGTAGGCATCCATCCCCCTATGGGTGGGGATGGTAGTAGTGGTAGGCATCCAGCCCCCATGGGTGGGGATGGTAGTAGTGGCAGCCATCCAGCCCCCATGAGTGGGGATGGTAGTAGTGGTAGGCATCCAGCCCACTCTGAGTGGGGGTGGTGTTATTGGTAGGCATCCATCCCCCTATGGGTGGGGATGGTAGTAGTGGTAGGCATCCAGCCCCCCATGAGTGGGGATGGTAGTAGTGGCAGACATCCAGCCCCCCATGAGTGGGGATGGTAGTAGTGGCAGCCATCCATCCCCCATGAGTGGGGATGGCAGTAGTGACAGGCATCCAGCCCCCATGAGTGGGGGGTGGTGGCAGGCATCTAGCCACCCATGAGTGGGGATGGTAGTAGTGGCAGACATCCAGCCCCCATGAGTGGGGATGGTAGTAGTGGCAGCCATCCATCCCCCCATGAGTGGGGATGGCAGTAGTGACAGGCATCCAGCCCCCATGAGTGGGGGGTGGTGGCAGGCATCTAGCCACCCATGAGTGGGGATGGTAGTAGTGGTAGGCATCCAGCCCCCTATGGGTGGGGATGGTAGTAGTGGCAGCCATCCAGCCCCCATGAGTGGGGATGGTAGTAGTGGTAGGCATCCAGCCCACTCTGAGTGGGGGTGGTGTTAGTGGTAGGCATCCATCCCCCTATGGGTGGGGATGGTAGTAGTGGTAGGCATCCAGCCCCCATGAGTGGGGATGGTAGTAGTGGCAGCCATCCAGCCCCCATGAGTGGGGATGGTAGTAGTGGCAGCCATCCATCCCCCCATGAGTGGGGATGGCAGTAGTGACAGGCATCCAGCCCCCCATGAGTGGGGATGGCAGTAGTGACAGGCATCCAGCCCCCCATGAGTGCGGGGGGGTGGTGGCAGGCATCTAGCCACCCATGAGTGGGGATGGTAGTAGTGGTAGGCATCCAGCCCCCTATGGGTGGGGATGGTAGTAGTGGTAGGCATCCAGACCCCATGAGTGGGGGAGGGGGGTGGTGGCAGGCATCTAGCCACCCATGAGTAGGGGTAGTTGTAGGGTGGTGTTGGTGGTAGGCATCCATCCCCCTATGGGTGTGTATGGCATTGGTGTTGGCCATCCCACCCCTATGGTTCTGCTGTTGCTTGTGTACGTCATTTGTGCATCCCTATGTGTGTGTGACATATTTCGGGTACGTGTCGTTTGTTTGTGTTGTGGGTGTTTGACTTACCGTCTGCGCCGTACGCGTCCGTGCCGGTCCCGGCAATAGACGTAGAGTATTGGTAGGACCTGCGCGATGGGATTCATGGTTGGTTCGTCTCGTTCGGGTTTCTCGTGTCTTCGACTCGTACTCGTCGCTGGCTTGTTCGTCTCGTCGCCGTGGATCGTCTTGTGGCGCGAATCGGAGCTTATGTGCAGCTCTCCCGGATGCTCAAACGTGCCGTACGTAGCGATGAGTTCGGCGCGTATGGGAGACGCATCGTACTAGTCCGGCCGGAAGGTGCTGTGTATTTGGTTCTGTGCGACTCGATTCAGCGTTTACGGATCCGGCTCGGGCGGGGAACAGGAGCTGGAATGGGTAAGTACGGCTCGCTTGGAATCTGGGCTGTTATGCGCATCGTACTTGTTCGTTCGGTAGAGTGTTCGAGTCGGTCGGAAAACACGCGTTTGGCTCGTATTTTTTCCGGACGAATACTGTTAGGTGCGCTTCCGGCCGACATCGGAATCGACCCCTGTGTGTCTAGTAGGTTTGGAGAAGCTATGACCATGCTAGGGCTGCAACAAATTGTGGAGTCCCCCACCCATGTGAAGGGTCACACGCTAGACCTTATCTGGACCACGTCATCAGCTAAGCTACAAACTGAATGCAGACCATGTAGCTGGTCAGACCATTTTCTGATTAGCTTCAAACTCCCTGTGGGTAGCCGCCCTAAATACCCACCCCCGTGTGGAGGGTGGTACGGAATTGGCGTAAGATATAGGATGCCAAGCTGAGGGAAGCTTTAAATGAGACAGTACACTCGGGTTTACAGTCCCGCGATCCGGACCTGGTGTATGAGAAATTCTCATTCGGGCTGCGGGCAGCCATCGATTGGCTGGCTCCTGCCCGAAGGGAAAGGATACTGAACAATATGAAGGGTGCCCCATGGCATACTTAAGAACTAAGAGGGGAAAAACAGGCTCTCCGTCAATGCGAAAGGCACTGGCGGAAAACATATGACCCAGAATCCCAGGAGACGTATAAGGCAAAACTAGTGCTCTATAAAGCATCAATCACCAGATCTAAATCTGCGTACTATGAAGTAAGGATCAGGGAGGCTATAGATACGCAGAAAGAAACCTTTAATGTACTCAGGGAGCTGAGTCGCCTGAAAGAACTTAGGACGGTCCCGAATGAGGCTGACTGTGAAAAAGTACAGGACTTCTTTCTAGCTAAGGTCAACGACATTATTACAGAAATAGGTAATACTCGCATAACCCCCTGTCCTCTATCAGTGGTGGACCCACCTGATTTCCAGGGCGGCTCTCTGTCAATCTTCCCTGCACTTGATTCAAATGGCTTAGCCCATATTGTGGCCAAAGTAACGTCCGGGTCACCTGACGATCCCTGCCCTCCAAGGGTGCTTAAAATGGTTATTCCGGCGGTAGAGCCAGAGGTGTTGTCCCTATTAAATCTCTCCTTGGCCACTGGGAAGGTACCTCACAAATCTTTTTTGATAAACAAATTTTTATTGTTTTCTCGACAAACAATGCCAGCCAATCATCAATATACAAAGAGAAGAAAAGATCACAGTCAACAGCTCGACTCTTCCTCAGCTCGGAGCCGGTAAGGTACAAAATAAAATGCGATTGAACATTCCCTGCATGGCTATTCCAACTCCCCCAACCACCTTCCCCACACCCTACGATACTTTTTAGGACAACCGCGTGCCTCATACATGAGTTTCTCTTGTGTGGCACACCAATCAACCCCTCTCCGCCATTTTCCAACGCACAGGGGATTAGGGCATTTCCAAGATGCAGCTATGTCCCTCTCAGCCACCACCATCGCCGTAGTGAGAAACAGCTTTTCATTTCTGGACCCATCCAGCCCATCTGTAATACCCAGGAGTGCGTGTCGTGGGTCGTGAGGGACTTCCCACCCCAGTATTTCCGTGAGTTCTTCCTCAATGTCACCCCAGAACCGTGTCAAACGGGGACATGCCCATACCATGTGAAAGAAATCAGTCGGTTCATGGGCGCACCTGGTGCAGGCGGGGGTCGGGCAAAAACCTGCCCGGTGAAGGCGTGTCGGGGTCAGGTAGGCTGCATGCAAATAGTATAGCTAGACCATACGGAGCAGGGCTGAGGCGGTGACCGTCCTGGGGGCCATAAGAGCATCGCGCCAGTCTTCCTCCTCTAATGGGCCCACCCACTCCTCCCATTGGTTTCGGAGTCGATCTAGCGTGGTCGGGGTGTTATTGATCAGTGTCCGGTAGATGCGGGAGATACCCCCCCCTCCCCAGGTCCCCCAGCATAATCTACGCCTCTGGCGGGCTGTGTTCAGGGATCCGTGTGTCCTCCGTGACGTGTACGTGGAGGGCATGGCGCAGCTGTAGATATTTATAAACGTGTGTCTGATGCAGGGAGTACCGGGTGCGGAGGTCCTGGAAGGAGCGCCAGTGACCGCTTGCCCACACATCACCCAACTTTGAGATCCCTATAAGGTCCCAGGATCTAAAGCCCTGTAGCCCACTAACCTCTCTGAGCCAGGTGCCTTGCCAGAGGGGCGTGCACTGGGTCAGCTTTTGTGTCCACTTAGTGTGTCGCAGCGCTGCCCACCAGGCCAACAGCGCGGAGCGCGTCACCCCCGGTAGTCGGGACGGAATGGGTTCCCCATATAACATAGTTTGGATTTTGGTCAGGCCTTACTCGCCCAGCTCAAGCCTGTAGGCCGGGTCGGACCAACCCCCGTTAAACCAGTCGTGTATGGAAAGCAAGCGCGTGGCCAGATAATACAGGTATAAATGGGTCATCCCCAGACCCCCATCAAATGAAGGAATCCTACATATGCTCAGGGCCAAGCGAACCCTCCCCTTCCCCCAGAGGAACTTAGAGGCCATGCTGTCCAACTCCCGGAACCAGGCCCTCGGAAAGCAGAAGGGGTGTTTTGAAGAACATAGAGGAACCTGGGGAGAATCATCATTTTATACAGGGCGACTCTCCCCATGGGGTTCAGAGGTAATGCTTGCCATTTCTGGAGATCTGCCTTGACTCTCTTCACCAGAGGAGTAACGTTGAGGGCCCAGCCTAGCTCAGGGAGCAGAGTCACCCATATCCCCAAGTATTTGAACGACTGGCGTCGGAGCGGTATGTTGGACTGCCAGTCGTAGCATTCTCGAGACAGGTGGAGAGGGACCAGGACCGACTTGTTGGGATTCAGCCGGAGGCCCGCTCAAAGGAGTGTAGAATCTGGAGGCATTGAGGGCCGGATCGAGCGGGGTCTGCTAGATAAATAAGGACGTCGTCCGCATAGAGAGCGATCTTATCAGCCTCTACATTGGGCCATTCCCATCCCCGCACACGCCCTTCAGACCGTATCAGGGCTGCCAGGGGCTCCATCGCCAAGGCGAAGAGCAAGGGGGAAAGGGGACATCCCTGCCTTGTTCCCCTGTGGACAGAGAAGGGCTCCGACAAGACCCCATTGACTAGAACGCGTGCCCTCGGGTGGGCATACAGGACGCAAACCAGACCCCGAAAGTGGGGACCAAAACCCATCTCAGCGAGGACAGCACCTAAAAACCCCCAGTCCACCGAATCAAAGGCTTTCTCAAAGTCCACAAGGAGGACCGCCAAATAGGGGGTGAGCAAGTGGCGGTGAGCCAGGGCCAGATGCAACCTTCGGAGACAATGCCGGGTACCACGCGAGGGCATGAACCCGCACTGGTCCAGGTGGACCAACACGGTTAGGTAGGGTTTTAGCCGCTGGGCAAGAATTGTGGGGAAAAGTTTCATCTCCGTGTTGATAAGGGAGATGGGACGGTAGTCCGCACACCGTGGGGAGGGTGGCTGAGATTTGGGAAGAACCACAATGGTGGCCATGTCTGTCTCGGGTGGGAAGGAGCCCTTTTTGGTCGCCTCCTCAAACAGGTTAGCGAGGTGCGGAATGAGGGTCTCGCGGTATAGAGCATAGTATTCCTGGGGGAGGCCATCCGGACCCGGGGTCTTGCCCGAGGAGGTAAGGGTTATTGCTTCACCAATCTCTTCGTGGGTGATAGGGCAGTCCAGGTCTGCCTGGACAGTGGGATCCAGGCGGGGAAGACGAGCGCCCCCGGCCCCCAGGAAGCCCGAGAGCGAAAGTGTCGGGGTTTTAGCCGTATAGAGTTGGTGGTAGTAGGAGGCGAAGGCGTGAGCCATCTCCAGTGGGGATCAGTGCACCGATCGGTCCAGGTCTACTATTTCGGGGATAATGCGGTTCGCCCTGGGATAGGTAGCCAATCTATGGAGAATTGAGCCGTTCTTGTCGCCCCAGCCATATACTCTGGCCACCGATGATCGCCAGAGGAGTTTAGCTGCCTCTAAGGAAAGCTGCTTAATCTCAGCGCGGAGGTGAGCGAGAAGTCTCTCTTTGGAAGCGTCAGCAACCGCAGAGGAGGACTGTTCGAGGCGTAATGCTTGCGCCTCTCGTGCGGTGATCTGCTGCAGCTGCGCTTGCCGCTGGCGCTTGAGCTGGCCCTTAGCGACACCCCGGATCGTGGCCTTGCTTGCTTCTCAGAGGGTGCCTGGAGAGGACACTGACCCGTCATTGGCCAGGAAATACTGCTTGAGCTCTTTCCCCACTACCTTCCTGAACTCCTTATCCTGGAGGAACCACGCGTTCATCCTCCACGTCGGACGCACTGAGGAGGGGGGGTCCCCATGCTAAGTAGGACCGGAGAGTGATCAGATATACCCCTAGGGAGGATACGGACATCCTGGATCGCGGGGCAGTCCGTTGAGGGGACGAAGATCGCGTCGATGCACGCCTGCGGTGGTGGGCTGCAGAGGTGTGAGTGAATTGTTTAGTGTGGGGGTGCCAGGTACGCCATGCGTCGCAGAGGCCCAGTGACTCGGACCAGTTCGTTAATTGTTTCGCCTGCGCGAGTCTACTGGGAGGGAGGGCCCGTCGTGTCCAGATCTGGGGAGGAAACCGCGTTAAAATCGCCCCCGATGAAAGTGGAACCCAGGGGCAGGGAGGTCAATAGCTCGGTGGATTTTTCCAGGGTCGCCGTGAGCATCGATGGGGGTTATGGATATTAAGTTAAGGGGGTTGCCATTCAACGAACCACAAAGGGCCACCGAAGTGCCTTGGGAGTCGTTGATGACCCGTGTAGGCACAAAGGGAAGGGAACGCTTCAGCAGGACCGCCACCCCGCGGCAGCCCCGGGTGAAGCCCGAATGCCATACCCTGTCATACCCATAGCGTGCCAGGAAGGGGCAGTGATTACCGAGCAAGTGTGTCTCCTGAAGTAGGAGAACCTCTACCCCTAGGCGTTGTGCGTATCGCAGTACAGCCATGCGCTTAAGGCGGTCCAGGAGGCCGTTAACGTTCCAAGACAGAACGTGAAGGGAAGCCCCTGGGATGGGCGGGTGAGTCATGGTGGTAGGTGGTCTTAGTGGCGGAACAGAGCCTTACAGAGAGTCGTGGTCGCGAGAGGGATCACATGAGTGTGTGACAGGGTGCCTGCGTGAGGCCTTATGTATCCCATGAGAAAATGAGACGGAGTGCCGTGTGATTGCTGGTGCAACAAAACAATAAAAAACAACAACAAACACTGAAAAAGAACAATCCCAACACCCCCTGCCCCTCCCCCCACCCTATACTTCAAGAACAGAAGCATCTGTCGGCCCCCCAAATAGAACCAAAACCAAACTAAAATGCTCGGGTTGAGTTGAGTGGAGGACCCCTCCATGTGGGCGGATATGCAGTGTCTCGGCAGAAAGACTAAAGATCAGAGCAAGAAGTCTGCCAGAGCCCTGGGTTCCCATGAGGCCGGAGCGTGCCCTCGGAGTGTTCACTTTATCAGCAGCCACCCACAGGATTGTTAGAGGGCCAGGCTGCGGGAGAGATCGGTGTCTCCCCTCGGGGAGTCATGTTGGGCCGACAGTGGGGGAGCCACGCGCGGGCCGCCAGACGAATGGTGCCTTAGGTAGGGAGGGGAGTCCGAAGGGCTTGAAGAGTCTCGGAGTCTTTGGGCAGCCAGGCTCGAGGATCTTTGGGACGCTGCCTGAGACCGGTGCCTCCTGCGGGATTGTGTATGTCGCCTGCGCTGGCGCCCAAGCGATCGAGGTTGCGTGGACTGGGCGTCCGTTGGCCTGGGGGACAGGTTACGTTGTTGTTTGAGGGGCCGGTCTTCTGTTAGCCAGGTCCAGGCCGCTTGAGGAGAGTCGAAGAAATGCGTATTGTTCTGAAAGAGGACCCGCAGGCGCGCTGGGAACTGACGCTGGTATTGAAGGCCCAGGGTTCGCAGTTTCTTCTTGACTTCTATGTATGAGCGGCGTTGGTCTTGTACTTCCTTGGTGTAATCCGGGAACACCATGATAGTGTGATTTTGGAATTTGAGGGGACCCTGAGATCGCGCCTCGCGCAGGATGGCATCCCTGTCTTTGAAATTAAGAATTTTCAGGATGATAGGGCGAGGTGCGGCCCCGACTGGTGGTTTCAGCGCAAGGGACCGGTGCGCCCTCTCCACCACGAACCAAGCGGAGAGGGAGTCTTTAGGCATCCATGAAGTGAACCAAGCCTCCACAAAGGCGGTTGCCCGGGTCTTTTCGGCTCCTTCAGGGAACCCCACCAGTCGGAGGTTGTTGCGACGTGCGCGGTTTTCAGCATCCTCCGCACGCCGGTGGAGCTCCCTGGTGTGTGATCGTAGGTTGGCCACCTGCTCTTTTAGTTGATGGATATCGTCCTCCGCTGTTGAAATTCGGGATTCTGCTTCTGTTATTCGGGCCGTAGCATTGCGGAGGTCTTGCCGGAGGAGGGACACATCCACCTTGATCTCTCCGATCTTCCCCTCCACCGACGCCTGCGAGGCGCTGATTGCCTGCAGGATGGCCGCTAAGTCTTTGCCCGGGATGGGGGGAGCCCCATCGGCCTGCCCAGGCGGCTCGTGCTCCGAAGTGGTGAACCGGTCCATCTTTGTTTGTGTGGGGGCGGCTGCGGACTTAGAGACCCTGTCTCTTCCCATGGTCGGTGACCAGTCAAGGGTCCGCGTGGGCTGCAGGGGCCGGACAAAGGAGAGCGGGCCCCGAGCACACGGCTCGGCTGTGATCGCACGGCTCTTCAGGATCCAGCGCCACGGGACCAGGATGGACGCCGCTGTTCAGGAGATCAATGGAGGGGTGGGCCGCAGCCTCTCCGATCCCATACGCCGGCAGAGCCCTGCGGTGCGGTTGGAGATGAGTTGAGCGATGGACGAGGCTGCAGGCACCCCCGCAGTGAACCCCCCGTCGGGTGAGGCCCGTTGAGGAAGGAGTTGGGGACCCCCAGAAGGGCAACAGCCAACCAGCGCACCGCTGCCCGAAGTGGCAGCCGAAGGAGGAAGAAGGGGCACCACCCTCCACGGGAGGCAGGCTGGATGTGCCGGAAGTAGGCCCTCCCAGGCCCAGGTGATAGTGGTAGGCCCAGGGATGCCCCGACCCCTCGCGACTGTGTATTATCCGGCTCTTCGTATCTCCAGCCCGAAGATCGGTGAGAGCCAGGTCAGGGGGGGCAGAAGGCTCGCAGGAGTCCGTTAGGGGGGGGAGACCCCGCCGCCCGAAATGTACAGCCGGTAGGCCTCTCCAGCGCCCCACCAGGCAAGTCCCAGGGGCAGAACCAAGGAGCAAGGACAACAGATCGAGCGTCTCTCGGGACACCACAATGCCGCAGAGGACAAGGTGGGTGGGGGGGGCCCCGAAAGCGTGGCACCGACCTCCCTTCCTGCTGCCGGATACGGCAGCCGAACCCCCGGCTCGCCTCCCACTCACCGGATAGTTTCTTCTTCCCAGGCTCCGGGCCGGTCGCCGCCGGTGAAGTGAAGCGGCGTCTCCCCGGCACCTCTCACGCGGTTAAGGGGTGGAGGCCCTCAAAGCGTCCCCTCTCACGGGCCGGCCGTCTCTTCATGGGTCAGGACAGGAGTGAAGATGGAGAATAGGCCTTCCAGGCGCACCGGCCTCTCAGGCGCGGTCACTGAAGGCCGCCGCAGGCTGCCAGGCCCCCGGGACATCCAACAAGAGGGAGCGATGAGGACCAGGCCCGGGCGGTGGCGAGGGCCGGTAGGACTTGGCCCGGGGGGGGGAGCGCCCGCTGCCAGAATTGCGCAGCCGGTGGGCCTCTCCACCACCACCCCAGAAGGCGAGCCCCGGGGGCAGGGAGGGACGCAGCGGCGGCAGATCCGAGGGTCCCAGGGGGCCTCAGCACCGGGGAGGACCGAGAGGATGGTGGGGGCCGGGAGGCCAACGCCAACCTCCGCACCGCTGCCCGATACGGCAGCCGATCCCTGACCACCTCCTCCTCACCGGTAATCTCTCCTCCTGGAATTCCGGGACGGTCTTCGGAGCCGAGGTGAGGCGATTCCGCTCCCGGCCACCCCGTCCTCGATTCCGGCATGAAGCTCCCCAATGCGTTGCCGTTTACACCGCGGTCGCCTCCTCAGGCCACACAGGCGGGGGATGAGCTCCGGAGGCTCAACAGCTGTGGGCGCCGGGCGCCGCCATTTTGTGCTCGCGTAGCGCGAAGAGGTCCCCGCACCGGAGCAGGCAACGGGAGGCCAGAGCAGGTCCCAGAGGCCAAGGCATCCGCTGCGGAGAAGGACAGGAGCTGGGGCTCCGATCGGCCCTCCCAGGGCCAGAGCGCCGGGATCACCGACGGGGCGCGATGGAGGCCGCCATCTTGCGACTCCGGGGCCTCGGCAATTCGGGGGCCCAGCCGGGCGCCCAGAGCTCCGATTCGGCAGGTAGACGGTTCCGGGCAGAGCTCCGCATTCAGGGAACCGCAGCAGGCAGGTGTGGATTGCGGATGGGTGCCCCTGACTGCAGGATGCGAGGCGGATGACGGAGGGGTCCCGGAGCACTCTTAGAGTGCGACCGCCATCTTGACACCTCAGGCCACGCCCCCCTACCTCACAAATTTAAGGAAGCCATGGTGATTCCATTGCTGAAAAAAGCTGGGGCGGATACTAACAACCTGAAAAACTTCCTACCCATTTCCTGACTTCCTTTCCTGGCCAAAGTTCTCGAGCAACATGTGCTTAGAGTTCTCTCGTCCTTTTTGGAAGAACATCAGCTGCTACACACACGGCAAGCAGGATTTAGGGCCCACAACAGCACTGAGTTGCTCTCGGTGCTGGATGAATTGAGGCTTGCAGCCGATAAGAAGAATCCCTCAGCATTGATACTATTAGATCTCTCAGCCGCATTTGACACGGTGAACCACGTGCAGTTGTTGGCCCGTGTCCGGCGGCTGGGAGTCACCGAGACGGTCCTCCAATGGATTACCTCCTTCCTGGAGGATCGATCTCAAAAGGTCCAACTAGGAGAATGTAGGTCCAGGCGGGGTGTCTTGCGTTGGGGGGTTCCGCAGGGTTCTGCGCTGTCTCCCCTGTTATTTAATATCTACCTCCAGCCGTTGGTAGAAGCACTGGCAAAACTGGATTGTCAAGTGTTTAACTACGCCGATGACACTCAGTTAATTGTACGAATTGATAATTCTCCTCTGGTACAGCTCAATGTTCAGAATATCCTCCGGCTCACTATGAACTGGAAGACTGTTAACTCACTTAAGGTAAACCCCGATAAGACTGAGGTGCTTGCTCTTACTACAGATGCTTCACCTTGGTCCAGCCTCTTCTGGCCCCAAGAGCTGGGCACCACCCCGACACCGGTGCCAGCCGTGAAAAGCCTGGGTATCAAACTGGACACTCAGTTAACTCTAAGCAATCAGGTGTCTGCTGTAGTGGGGAGCTGTACTGGCCTTATGCGGCAACTCCGGAAGCTTGGGACCCTGTTGACATTTTCCACCATGCATACCGTCGTGACGGCACTTATCGTGTCACGCTTGGATTACGGTAACGCAGTGTACACAGGGCTCCCTGACAAACTGCTGGGGAAACTCCAAGTGGTTTTAAATGATGCGGCAAGGTTGATTTTTAAACTGCCAAGAAGAGCGCACGCTACCCCCCTGCTACAACAGTTACACTGGCTTCCTATCAAGCAGAGGGTCAGGTTCAAGGGCCTGCGCCCCACTACATCCAAGATCGTTTGCAGCCCTACGTGCCCGGACGTTGCCTCCGGTCAGCCGAGGCTAGCCTGTTGGCCTGCCCGCGCTTTAACAGAGCTACATTGGGGGGGGCGGGCTTTTTCAGTGGTGATTCCCCAGATCTGGAACAAGTTACCGGATAGTATGCGCAGGGAAGCCACCTTACTCCCGTTCAGGAGGAAACTTAAGACCATCCTGTTTACTGAGGCTTTCGGATAATCCATCTCTTTGTGTGCTGAGTATCAGCGGGATTAAGGGATCCCCGGGTTCTTGGTCTTTGCTGCTAGCGCCTAGAGACCTTTTGGTGATTTGGCGCTCTACAAATATAAACTAACAATAACAATGTCATCATATACAGACAGTGGCAAAAGGACTATAAGGCCTAACCACCCTCCCCTTGGTAAGGTGAAGTTTATTATATAAAGGAAGATCTCTGGGCTTTGTCAGCAGACCCCAAACCTTTGTGCCTAGATGGAAGTTTTACATCATAGGAACAGCACAGCTCTTCTCCCTGGAAAGGTCCCTCTCCAAGTGTGTGTAAAACAACATGCATCCCCGTAATATCAAAGCACGAGTTTCCAGCAGCGCAGCTGTGTTAGCATGTTTTGTCTAGGTGCTAGGGACTGACCAGAACAGAATAACAAGGGGCATTGTTTATCGACCTTGCACATCATGTTCAGACTAAACTCCAGGAACAGGCAGAGAACGCAGAAAGCAGACAGTTCTCATGTGAAAGGCACAAACAGAGTCTTTAAAATAAAGTCATGTAGTAACGTGCGCAAAGGCAGCATCATGGCAGCAGAGCTCATGCTAACTTAGCAATGTCGACAATGACCCTAACGGCCATATAACAGTCGATACACAACAATAAATAACAGTGCTGCAAGTGATATACTTTTACACAACGTTATAAAATTTAGGAACAGTGCAAACCTTAGATTTTCTAGAAACTTGCGGCCCTATTAATTTAGTCATTTGGATTCTCTTCCAAAAGAAATATGGAACTTCTGAATTAATTATAATGCCCCATGATGAAGAGTCCCTGGCTAAACATGCAAAGGAGCCATTGTTGAACCAGTGTCATAAATTACGGAAACAGTATAAAATGACCCGTGGTATAATCAACCACACTCATAACTCTTTCCAGAATGCAATAGAAATTGGTAATCAAGCAGTAAGGCGAGTACTTATTTATGCTCAGGGTACTGCACCTGAAAGGAACGTCCCACACCTAAGAGTTCATTTGGTTTACAATTATGGTGGGGTATCTGCAATTGTAGATACTGCAACATTAGCTGATATGGACTCAGTCACTGTAAGGAATTCAAATCAAATGCACAAGATATGAGAATGTATTAATTGCAACACCAGATACTGTGTTAAAGTGATTATATTCCATCGCAAATTGACATAGGTGAGAAACTCAATAAGACATCTTAAAGAAAGAATCCAATAGCACGTATGAGCCATTAGCAACTTAGCAGTAAAATATCCTTTGTCACCTCATTTCAAGAACTCACATTAAACACACCAACTATCACACATCAAATTTTAGGCAAGATTTATGGCCCCTAGGGGTTGGGAATGGCCCTTCCTAAAACATCTTCCCAAGTGGTGCTGACCTGTGGAAGCAAGAACATGTTGGGGACTGTAGGAGGAATCCTCTGAACACATCGTCCGCAGCTGTCCAGTTCTGCTTGAGGAACGCAAAACTTTCCTGAAGCGGGAATGGAACAAACTGGGTATTTGTTCATGCCGGCGCGCCCTTATTGCCTCTCTCAATCCCAACAACAGCGACTTGAATATCCTGTTGCCCAAATATGTTGCTTTAGCCGTAAGAAACTTTGCTCTTCGAGGCTACTGCCGAGTCGACAGGGTCCAATCCTCATAGTGGTTCTCGTATCGGGTCCTTGATTTCAAAGGTGCATTCATTTCTCTGAACTATTGGTCGGTTAAAGTGAGTGCTGTTCATGCCCTTGAGTGGAGTGTTGCTTAATTCCCATTGTATGTATCCACTAATTCTTAGCCGTTGGATGCTGCAAGGGTCCTCCTCTCAGCCGATTACTTCCTTGCCCATCAAAGGAATCTTATTGTATTACTCTTGTCATCCTAGTTATTGCACTTAGCTTTTGTCACTTTAATGCTGCATTGGTATTGTGTGCTAAATGCCTCTGGCAAGGTTTTAATAGGACATTATCCAACAGCACATCGCTTGCAGACTTGATTATGAGAAATTGCTGCTATTATTTTGTAATTCACATTGCGCTTTGTCTCGAACTAACAAGCTTTTTAGGTCGAGCCTAGAGTCAGCGCGCATGCGCTGCGAGACTTGTTGTAGTGTAGCATGAAATAGAAGCCCCGCCCACTCTCCGCCCATGTTTGTCATTGGCTTGTGTCATTGTCCTTCCTAAATGCTGGCTTCTGATTCGTAAAGAGGCTTGTTAGTCTCTCCTTAGTACCACCTTGTCTTCACTTGTAACCTCCCATGGCGACTGGCCCTTTTACTTCGGTTGTTACATGGTAGGATTTCTTTAGTCTGTGAGCACTACTTTCATTAATGAGTTTCTTTTACAGTAGTCATCACATGGGCGCTCGCTTTCAATATCCTTGTTTATCTTTCGTGTGAAGTCCCCGCCCTCTTTCTGTGACCCGGGCAGTACCAGTATATATCGCAACCAGAACTCAGGTCATTTGGTACCGTCACATTTAGAGAAGGCTGTCACACCGCCAAAAGAGTTAAGAGGCACGTATGGGGAGGAAAGGAGCGGCAGACACTGAATGTTACTGCGCTGTCTGTATTACACTAAACCGATGCAATTACTTCACAGTGAATCTTCAGATAGGGTACACATTTTGACTACCCCTTATTTTAAAACGTCTTCTTACTTTATCAGGAACACCAGGCTTTCTCTTCTCAGCTAAAGTCGCATGCTATGCGTTGCAGACATCGAGGAATAAGACCTCCCTGGTGCCTGATGCAACCAGCTCACACAATCACGTACTGCTGTATGGCGGCCGTCCGTGCGGGCCTCTGCTCCACAGAACTAGCATCGCTCCCAAGGCCTCGCGGAGGTGCTGTACTTACTGCAAAAGACCATGTATCGCTGCTCAGTGGCACAATCACCGTCCCCAAAGCCTCGTGAAAGCACCATACTGAACAGCAACAGCCTATCGCTGCCCCACAGAACTGTGACCATTCCAAAGGTGAGAGTTGGGTGGCTTACTAACCCCATTTCTAACAGATATCCATCAGCTTTAGGTCGCATGTGGGCTCTCTGTAGTTTGGGACCCCTTGCACTGCGGGCGATACATTACACCCTGTAATGCACTGTGCCGTACAGAAGCAGGCCGTACATCTGTGTTACACTGCACTGTACGGTCCTCAGGGGCTTGGGGACACAGGCCTTCCTTCGCAAGTTACTGTACACAAAAAAGGCTTCTTCCCTTCGATGCACTACTCGGAATACCAGTCCAGCTCGGAGTAATCATCTTCAGTATATTTCCTCTTAGTCAGTCTCCTTTGGGCTGCATTCAAAGAGTCAAGGTCACGTAAAACGCAGCCATGCCTTCTTGCCTCGACAATACTCGGTGTTAGAAAAGAGCCCGGGACATGCAGAAACCGAGCCACACATTTTCAATGGAAGGCTGGGAGCAGAAAGGAAAATGGCAAGAAAGAAGACAAGCATTTGCAATAGGTCTCGCATTTGTTACAGTTAGAGCTGTTTGTGTTGAACATGACAATGTTTTTTACTTTTGTTTTTTTTATTTCCAGTGGAGTAATTATATTTGCAGAGTGCTATTGCCACTGGTATAAAAAAGTTAAAAACATTGTCATTTTCAACGCCAACAACTTTATCTTTACCAAATGCGAGACTTATTGCACTGCAAATGCTTGTTTACTCTTCTTTTTAACTTTATGCCTGCTTTAACTGTTTGAAACTAATTCCCTTGTTGCTAGGTGTGACCAATACCTACTACGTACCTCTGGCAAAGCTCTACTAGGACAGTCTCCAATGGTCCATCGCTTGCAGACTTGATTACGCAAGAATTGCTGCTCTCATTTTATCATTGCACTTGGCACTTTGTTTCGAGCTAACAAGCTTTTTTACTCCTCTGCTAATTTGACGCCGATCTTAGTTGTTTGCAACTAATGCCCTTGCTGCTAGTTGTGAGCAATAGCTTCCATGTGCCCTGCCATCACTGACAAAAGTGGAAACCTTTCGTGCCTTGGCCTTCGCACCTTGTTTGCGGCAAGAAGCATTCATATCTTTTTATCTTGATATTTGATTTAATGTGACTGCAGCCTATTATAATAGGTATGTCTAATAGTCCTTTTGCGTTCTGATTTTATTGTTACGCTGTAAGACATGCGTGTCTTTTATCTGGCTTGTTGTTTTTACCATGTCTGTGCTTTTGCTAAAATTGTAATGGTTTATAATTAACCACACAATAAATAAATGTAAATTTTAGGGCATACAGACATTTTCAAATCACCGAATTGGTGGACACAAACTCTACTCTAACATTAAGAAAACTGTAGGCTAGATGGATCACCTAACTAAAAAGTGTAAATTAAGATATGGATTAAGATACGAATTAAGATATGGAACTGCATTACTGTCTATAATAAGGAGTATACGTTTATATGATTTTCCACTTCACTGTATTACAACTCTTTCCTTAATAACACAGTCATAACCAGCTTTGTGAAAGTTGATAGATTATTCATAATGCTACATGTATTTACATTAATAAAATGATTACCTGTAACACCATCTAAAGATGGCTGACAACTCGTTTTTTTACTACAACTTACTTTCACATTTCCAGCACACTGTTTAAACTTGCACCCCTCCCAGCTCGGTTTCACTCACATGCATTCAGACTCGAGGAATGCACCAAGCTCTTTCAGGTATGCTTTGATGAAAAATTGTTACCATTGCAATGCGTCTGCCACACATTCTATAATTGTGCCACTCTTCCCAAGACCAACAGTTACTTTCTATAGCGTATGTTGGAGAGTTCATATTCTTAATTTATGTTTCATGCTTTGCATATTGTAACTTTTCTCTTTTATTTTGGCTCAGTTATTTCGCTGTCCCACCCGTTCAGGAATCTTTTTATCAATGGTTGTTTAACAAATATGTGCCAATATCATCTCATGTAATGACAAAACGGTCCAAGGTCAAAGCTAGTAGAACCTTCTTTCAACATTTTGATAACTGAGACTCAGGGCCTGATTCTGATGCGGGTTGGAAAGCTTCCCGACCGAATCGGTTTGGAAATGGTTTCCGACCCACTCGGATCGGGAGAGTCCGACCGACGGAGTACGATGCATCCGGATGCTTCCAGATACGATTTGGTTGGACTCCCATTGACTTCAATGGGAGCATATGTTCCTAACTGCATCATAATTGGGCCCTGGGTCGGGAAGACGCGTTCCCGATCCAATTTGGAAGGAGCAAATGCCATTAGGAGGCCTTCCTAACCGCATCAGAATCAGGCCCTAGGTGGGAATGCTTTCCTAACCGCATCAGAATCAGGCCCTCAGTGTCAAGGACCATCGCTCGGTTGTCAGGAATGCTTATGTACGTATACTACTCATTAGCTAGAAGCCAACAATCACATGTGCTACAACTTTATTTTTCTTTCGTGATACGTAAAATATCACTTCAAACATTACACTACTTGTGATGCAGAGGTCTACCTTTTTTCACCTGCTGTTTCTTATTTTCCACTACTTTGTGGGCACTCTATCACACTGGTCCCTTAGAAAAGCAACCAACGACAAGTACTTTACTCTCCTTTCTCTTCACCATTCACCCTTCGTGTAGTAGTTCACACAGGTTCTCTGTCTCTGCAGTATTATAATACTTCTAGTTTCACTGAAATAAGAACTGCTCAGCAAGTGTGGCCATATAAATCCCTATTGTAAGACTAGGGCTAACCAAGATGTGCTGGATAATTCTTCTCATACTGTAGACCTTACAGGAACTTGAATTTTATATTCTATTCTTCAGCCTTGAAAACGTCCCAGGAGGAACACAACATGTACAGCTGACTCTCTTATCACACTAACACCCACCATTCTCCTATTTGAAGGGATGACTCCTAACAAGGCTCAACTCGCCTAAGGACTCAACATATAAGAACTGTTCAACGCTTACCTATTGACAAGCAAAGCATCATTGAGCCTGGCAACAGAGGCCGTCATTGTTATAAAAAAAAAAAAACAATACTAAATGGTCCTAATCTAACAACATTTGAAATTTAGGATCTGAGGTAATGTGCTATATTTAATTGTTGAAAAAGAGTAAACAGAAGCAGCACCAATTTCCAGATGTTTTACTTCATGTAAATTTATAATTAAGTGGAGTACCACCTTATCTTTTGTGCTTATGCGACCTGTGGTCTTAGAAGGACAAAATGCAGATGTTCACTGAGTTCTGTGCTGCATGAAAGATAGTTAATGTGGCCCTCAGTGTTATGACAGATATAAGAAAGCAGCTGAAGTTGGCATGGTCAAACAATCCACATAGTATGCTAGGTGGGCTGTCAGTCGCATTGCAGTTTGACTCACACACATGTGCAACAGCAGGTATAGGACTGTAGCAGCTAAGATTTTCCATTGGAGGCAGACTGGCACTGGCTGGGTGTAATAGGCAAGCAGAGGCAGCACTAACACCACTTGAGGATGCTGCAGTGGTGTTGTGGTGCTCATGGTTCGTTGGATCTTGCAGCTTGGGTTCTTCAATTAGCCCAAACTCAAACCCAACCACCCAAACAAGCTGGGACAATAATGAGTACTTAGGTCTTGGTGCAGACCTCAAATGCTCCTGCTGAGCAGCTGGCCATTTTCCCTCTAAGGTACAACCAGCCCCCATGATGTTGATGTTCCCAGATTTTTAGTCCTGAGCCTGGCAAGGAGAGTTGGCAGTAAATATCCCGACCCTAGAGCACAGAGAGTTTCTTGGTCACCTTTGGTGGCGCGAAGCCGCATTCAGGTTGAGAAATCTTGGCACAATGACTGAAAGTTTCTGTTCATCTCTATACCAAAGCTGCAGATAGTAGTTATGTATTCGAATTGTCTGCTCTGAGATAGGTTCTGGGCATGTCCATTCCTGTTGCTTATTCTTGTATAAACTGGTCCAAATAAGTTTTTTCTTACAAGGTGCTAGAAGGAAGGTGGGCTGCAGTTGGGAGTCTCCTAGCAGGAGAAACCCTAAATAAAGGTAAAAAAAAGAAGGAGGCTGTCACAATTAAATATCTGTTAACCTGTGTGGGAGGTGGTACCCCTTCCAATGAACAATGGGCCAGGAAAGGGCAGAGAAACGCCCTAATTTTCATCTCTTCTCCACACACAGTAGTCTGGCCCAATACAGAGAATGTCCTCGAGGAGCCCTGCAGTTTATACCTGCTGTCTCTGCTCTCTCCAAATCTCCATCTTAGGTGCCACTTGGATGCAGGAAATACAAGATGGATTCCAGTGTTGGCTATGGCCACCTGTGTCATGCATGCTGCACATATCCATCCTCTTTACAAAATGGATTGCAGTGACTGTGATCACCCGTGTCATACATGCTGCAGAACGGTTCACATATACAACATCCATGTCCCACATGCATGGGCAAATGACCCAGTTACAGGGGGCAGGCATCGACATGTAAAAAAGCCTACTTGCCACTACAGTCTGTATTGCAGGCCATCACGGTCAATTCTGTGCAGCCCATCAACCTGACAGTAGTCACGCTTGTGAAGGAGGGTGTACATGGTATGCCCATCCTGACCATAGAGCTCCACTTTGGGTCTCATTCTGTGTAACAAAAATGTCTCCAGCACAAACATGATTGCTGTGTGTGCTGAGGTGGGGGCCAAAAATGTACAGCTTGCTTATGTGAACCTGAGCTAGGCGATCTCACAAACCAAAATACCAATCCAACAAAATATCTGAAACATGCCTACCATTGGCTGGAGTAATGTCTATCTTCACATGAATGGAACAAAACTTAAATTATGATAATTGCCAATAACATGAAAAGCAGCTGTCCTTTCGAGTTTCCAAAAGATACCCCATCTCCAGCTCAATCAGAGAGAAACCTCAGGGTCTTGTTCTGCAAAGCCTTGCTGTTTACACATCAGATTTCAAGAGTGAGCAAATGTTTCAATCACCAAATTATGATGCGCAGAAGGATCACTCCCCCTTCTCCAACTTAAACATCATACCTCATCCAGGCACTGGTCCTATGATGACTCGACTACTGCAACATAGTCTACATAGGAGCAAACAACAAAAAGGACATACTCAAACGCCAGAGGATGGAAAATCAAGGGGCAATACTCTGTTTCAGTATGAAGAAATCTGATCACAAACCCAACTCTAAGAGAACTTCACTGGGCCCTGGAAAATCACATTCAAAATGTCAGAACAAGAGAGGGAATAGGTCGGAAATGCCTACCAAACCTACACACCCTCAGATCAAGCAACTACGACCAAGCAAAGAAAACCTGATTGTTCAAACCAGATTCACCCTAAACTCTCAAACAGAACTCTAGGTACAATTTAAAGTAACTTTTTGGTCCGACACTCTCTCACCTGCTCACTAATACCCTTCTCTTATACTATCAGTCATTTGTTGCAGGGAAATATTGCACTTTTGTGAGGGTTAGGCCAACTCCACCTCTTTATATCACAAATTTCTTTACAATATTAAGTGTGTATTTCCCAAAACGTATATCCAGTAGTATAATCCAAGATGGATATGGTTTAAATTAGCACAGTTATAAGGAATGGAACATATTGCAGAGATATTCAACACATATTGTTCCATTTATCATACTTATTTATTCTCCACAGTTGATCATAAAGTGCATCATACAATAATTATGGTGCGTGCTCAGAGTACTTTATAGTTTATCAATGACTAAGAATTCTTCTTGTAGCGTTTTCAAGGCGGCGTCTTACGGTTTTCCTCCTTGATATTGGTACAATGATGCTGGCTCTTCAGCAGAATGCATTCCAAAGCCCAGGAGGTGGAGAAGAAAACGATATGTTCAATAAAAGGGATTTCCAGAACCTCAGCACCTTCAACAGGAGGGCAGTGGCAAAGCACAACAGCATTTGTGGCTTGTGGTGGTAAACTTTCTGTGGAAGAAAGACAGGAGAGTGCATGTAGAATACCTTACGGGACATACAAAGTAACTTAATCTCAACTCTTTGGCAAATGAGCTGCCACATATCTTTTCAGGTCTTGCAAAGAGACAGCTGCTGTCAACAAACTATTGTCTACAAGACAATACGGAGTGACTTTTGGGTCTGTCCCTTGCTCATGACAGAGTGGCTTTCTTTATCCCACTTCCCTACTCCTTCTTCATTGACTTTCCTCCCTATTCTTGTGTTTGTCCATCCCCTGGAGGATAGCTTCTTTATATCATCTTTAATTAAAAGATTTGCATCCTTCCACTGCTGATGTGAGGGGACTACGTTTTCTGTTCTTTCAGCACTCCACAGCAGAACACTTTTCTCTTTTTCGCTACTGTTCACTCAGTAATGCTCACCACCCACCACTCCCTCTATTTCTCCTCTGCCTCTCCTCGCTTCATAATTTTTATTTTATATATATTTCCCGCTCCACAGATATTGCTTATGCAATGGCCTGACAGCTGAACACTGCTTCCCCACCTGTCGTTCTTCACCCCTTCCCTTGCTTTTTTTTTTTTTTACCTTTTTTCATGCCCCGGAGCATTTGTATTTTGTTCAATTTACCATTACATCAGGGTTGTTTGCCATGTTGGAATGGTCAATTAAAAATGGCACAATGGGTGGTGGTACATTATGATGTATGCATACACATCCGAACATGTGGCGGTCATCGTGGAATGGTTAAAAAAAACATTTTCTCCATTTCATGAAGGCCACCATCTGCCTCTGTATTTGGTTACTCTTACGCTGTGATGCATCGGTTGCCATTTGTAATTTAACCTTCCAACATGGGCGACAGCCAAGTTAGAATGATAAAGTAAAAACAAATATGTGTGGGGAAGGTCAAAGCAAAATGCTTTTGCCAATGCTGTGCAGCATTGGCGGAAAAAAAAAGTTGTCACGACGTGGTCACTGTTACTGGTCACATCATTCTGTAGGTGTGCTCATGAATTATGACAGAAGCGTATGTATGCGTTACCATGTGCGTCTACATAATAGATTGCCAATTGATTTTTTACTGACCAATGAAAGATGGCGGATGACAGTGTGATCGGTAAATGGAAAACAAATTAAATGTTAAGTGCTTGAAATCCGCTTTTCTTGTTACAAATGCCTGGTAGCAAATGGAAGCTCCTGGGATCTCTAAAAAAATGAAACAAAAAAAAAATCAAATGCAGGGGAGCCAAGGAAAAGTGTGTAGGGGGAAGCAACAGGGATTTGGGGGGGAGGGGATAAAATAAAGGTAAACTGGATGGGCGATGTGGGGAAATGTAGCGCACGAGAGAAAGAGCAACATGGAGGCCAGAGGCAGGGAGCATAGCACATAAGAGAGAGAGAACAGCAGCAGCAGCAGATGAGGGGAGAGCTGGAACACATTTGCACTCTCATGTAGAGATTAGGAAAAATTAAGTAGTTCCCTAAAAGTGAGAAGTGGAAGGATACAAGTCAGCCTATCAAAAGGATAGCAAAACTGTTCGGATACAGGAGAGGGACAAACACAAGAAGAGAAAGGAAAGCCATAGAATAAGAAGAAAGCAAATGAGGGTGACAAGAGAGCCAACCAATGGAAACAGCGGGCGGGCCTTGAGCTCACTGCAAGCTCTTAGTATAGCCGAAAAGGTATTTTGCAACCAGGAAGCTATTGCTGTCTGGTATATGAGAACTAAAAAGCATTGGCAAAGCCAATAGATCATCACTTGCCTTTTAAAGGCGAGATGTGTTGGCTTTGGCAATGCTTGGTAAAAGATGATGGTCTGACTGCACATTTATGTCTTGATTCTTAAAAGCTTTTATAAATCTACAACTGGAGATTTAATTCTACATTTTTAGGCATAGAATTACGATTTACCACCAAGGTTTTCAGGAGTACTTCTGGATATATGAGACTGGTGTGTATTTCCAGAGGTACTCCTGGAAAACGTTTGAGACGTCTCAATTACGCAGATAGGATGCAGGCCACCATAGTGCCGATATAGGCAACCCTCCCCTCCCCTGATGAACATGGCATGCATTGCAAATAAATAATCACGCAAAACAATTTTGTTGGAAAGTTTGCTGCAGGTTTATTCCATACAAAAGTATGGGTGGTGGGTTAACTTACGGGCGATCCAAGGGCAGGCAGCAGTGACTGACCTAAACTACCCTGCCCGCCTGAAGAGCCAAAATGCACTGTGGCCAACCCATTCGGTGCTACCAGTTATGTGGGGATTATCCCCCTTAACTACTGTGAACCACCGGTCCACCACTTTACTCACGCCTTTTTAAGGGTGGAGCGTTGCTAGGCAGGCCCCCGACTGCTCAGGCTTACAATCGCCCGAAGGACCAGCGGGGCGACGGCGATTTTCATCCAGGGTCCTACCGTAAAGACTCTTGGGGTTTGGCACAGATACCCCTATTGTGCTCCTGAAGAGGTACCCTTCCGTACCATTTTGCCTCCGCATCGCCCTGTAACTCTGCCTGCAACACAAATAAATACATTAACCAGTCCGTACCTAGCCGTGCTCACCAGCCAACACGCCGGGTAAGTGGTAGGGAGGGAGACGGTGTGACCAGAGCAAAGAGGGCGGCCAGATGGGCGGGGGCAGGTATAAATACCTTGCCGCTACCCTCTGCGCGCCGGAAGTGACGAGGCCTGAGCGCCGGGCTTGGGGACCCATCCCCGTGGTCCCCACCACTAGATAGGTGGTGGTGTGCCCAGGGCTTTAAGTGCAAAAACAACACTTGATGGACAGAATGCAGAACAATGTCATACATTCACCCCAGTACAGAGATCTGGGCCTAAATCCATCGTTTTTCCTCACCATGCCATTCCAGTTTGAACCCAGCCATATGCAAATCAGTCTTGACCCTGTGCCTCATGGGAACAGTCCAGCCCGAACTGCCAAGCCAGGTCCTCCCTGGACTGGATACAAGCATCCTAGGACCGGTTTCGGGGTTTCACCCCTCTTCAGCCAGGATAGCTAGATTCCAGTGGCATGGAGAGCACGGGACCCACGTCTGGGCATACCCGTCCCACTCGGGGTGACAATTGCAAAAACAACAGTTGATGGTCAGAATGCAGAACAATGTCATACATTCACCCCAGTACAGAGATCTGGGCCTAAATCCATCGTTTTTTGCTCACCATGCCATTCCAGTTTGAACCCAGCCATATGCAAATCCAGTCTTGACCCTGTGCCTCATGGGAACAGTCCAGCCCGAACTGCCAAGCCAGGTCCTCCCTGGACTGGAAACAAGCATCCTAGGACCGGTTTCGGGGTTTCACCCCTCTTCAGCCAGGATAGCTTGATTCCAGTGGCATACCCTGAAACCGGTCCCAGGATGCTTGTTTCCGGTCCAGGGAGGACCTGGCCTGGCAGTTCGGTCTGGACTGTTCCCATGGGGCACAGGGTCAAGACTGATTTGCATATGGCTGGGTCCAAACTGGGGTGGCGTAGTGGGCAAAAGAACGATGGATTTAACCCAGATCTTTTGACTGGGGGAGAATGTTTGCATTGTCAGCATTCCGTCCATCATTTGTTTGCTGTAACACAGGGCTTTAAGTGGGCCTGGTCTCACCGGTGCTGAGCACCAGCAGTTTTTAAAGGAGGCCTCAAAACGGGTCTCTATCGGGCTCTGTTTTGTTCCCTGGCACAGGCGGTCTGTTTTTTTCCGGACTGCAGTGACAGCAGGCACATTGATGTGCGCGTGCTCACACTGCTCACTTCTCACTAGTGGAGAAGTTACGGCATGATGCCATGCCAGGTGAGCATTGTAGGGGAAGGGAAATCCTTTAAAGAGAGTCATTTTCTCTCTGGATTTCCCATCTCTTTTTGAAAATCAGGAGCAGCAACATTGTCGTGGTGTCACCAGGGCTTTAAGTGGAAGCTTTTTCAATATTGTATACAAGCCATAGCTGCTGCTTATTTATCCTTTGCAACTAACAACCATTGACAATGCCAATTGTCCAGACTTGTTGTAGGTATGATGTTACTTGTTGTACGATATATCTGGATGCACTGACAGAAACAGCAGAAGACAAGTCGGGCGGCACACTATGATAAGCACAGATTTTTAGCTTACGTGTTTTTAAGCCACGCTCTTAATTACACTGGCCACGCCCCTTTGAGGGACCCCCCCCAGTTTTTTCATCCCACTTAAAGCCCTGGTCGTGCCTAATGTGGCACTAAGGTGGCCGCCCTTTTGAGATGGCACACTGCGTGTGCCGCGGGCAGCCTCATAGTGCCGATATAGGCAACCCTCCCCACCCCTGATGAACATGGCATGCATTGCAAATAAATAATCACGCAAAACAATTTTGTTGGAAAGAGTTTGCTGCAGGTTTATTCCATACAAAGGTATGCTACTGTGGTGGGTTAACTTACGGGCCATCCAAGGGCAGGCAGCGGTGACTGACCTAAACTGCCCTGCCCGCTTGAAGAGTCAAAATGCACCCTGGCCAACCCATTCAGTGCTACCAGTTATGGGGGGATAATCCCCCTTAACTACTGTGAACCACCGGTCCACCACTTTACTCATGCCTTTTTAAGGGCAGAGCATTGCAAGGCAAGCCCCTGGTTGCTCAGGCTTACAACCGCCCAAAGGACTAGCAGGGCGCCGACGATTTTCATCCAGGGTGCTGCTGTAAACACTCCTGGGGTTTGGCACAGACACCCCTATTGTGCTCCTGAAGAGGTACCCTTCCGTACCATTTCCCCTCCGGATCGCCCTGTAACTCCGCTAAAGCTCTGGATGTGGCCACTGTCACTTCCAGGGCCCCCCCACCAAGGCAGGCAGCTTACTTCACTTACAACCCGCTGTTACCAGAGCCTTTCCTAGATCCAACAAGAACAAATCCATGCCCACCTTCGACAGGTGCACCCCGTCCTCCTCAAAATACCCTTTGGTGTTGGCATGTATCAGCCCATGTCTGATGAAGCCAAAACCCCTCTGCTCCGTGAACTTGCACATGGCACTGTTTACCCTTCCCCGGGAATGTTCGATCACCTCCCCCGACCCGGCCCCGTGCCATACCCTCTGCGGAATTATCTCCGACCACCATAACTCACATTGTCCCATGTATCTGCTAATTTCGCCCATAGTGGCCTTCATTGCCTGTAATAGTGCCCCTCTCCCCATGGTCCCCCCCAGCTAGTCTCCGCTGCAGCTTGTTGAGCAAGCTGTGCCATCACATGCCGGGGAACCCCAACCATGCTATCTGTGTCTGGGAGAAACCATGCTTCCAGGTCCTGTTTTCAGTCCATTGCGCCACCCTGGCGATGCATGAGTGGCCGATCTCCCACACCTTGAACCCTGGCGAAATAAAGGAATGCGGGTTTGCACACACCATTTAATTTTACATATACAATACACTCGCGGGACTTGAGTATACACAATATACCACTGCAAACCACACTGCAGGTAAACAACAAACACTGCAAGCTGATAAAAACACTTCTAAAAACACACTAGTTTGCCTTGTTCTCCCCCCTTGTTCCCTTAGAACCTTCATGGGCGAATATAGCGCTCATAACACTGTAAATCGCACCGTCCCACTTTTTTGATGCGCTCAAAAGGGAGGCCAGCCGTGAAAGCTGAGGTGGCTGCTCAAATCCGAAAGCAATGGCTGGAATAACGCTCCCCGGACCAGAATTTCCCAATAACTCCAGGCAAGACCTCATAACCCGGTCCACTTGTAATTTGGTGAGGGGCACAAGGTCCACATGCATTAACAAGTACCCCTCTGACCAAGGGCGAATGGCTAGGAAGTCAGTGACCAGTCCCACTGGGCAGTTCCTTCTGTCACCCAAAGGCTGTGACAATATTACTTTTCCTCACCCCACCTGGTCAGTTTTGGATCTTCTCGCACGCATCCTAAGGGATTCTCCTAGTAACTGGACGTCCTGTCTGCTTAACGCATACTCTGACCCATCCTTCTTCAATTTAGCCACAAGCTTGTTGATTCTGAAGGCCCCCAAAAATGCCAAGCTGAATGCCGCCGCAAAGAGGCTGGCCTCATAAGGTGAATATGTGGCCATGTGTTATGCATCTATCATACCCTGTAATGTGTGGAATTCAATCGGTGACCTGGAGTCTGGTACCCTTATCTCCTCTCTAGCCCATCCCTTAAGTGCAGCCCATATGGGAAAAGCCATGGTCGGATCCTGTTGCCCCATGAGTTTGGCGTGATGACTCACTGCTGCTAAGTGGCCTGTGATCCACGAGTGGCTCTTACCCTGATCCTTGGCCCACAGGACAAATAGTTGCACCTTATGCTCTAGTGTTGTAGTGTCCTGACCCCAAACCCCTAACACATTGCAGAAAGTGGAGACACAGGACTTGTACCGCCTCCTGGTCCCCGGCGTGAGGGACAGTTCGCCCAGTTCCATTAATCGCTGTTCCACTGGAGTAGATGCCAAAGGTGTGCAGGGTCATCTCCGCTCTCGCTCGCGGCCAAGCCTCCCGGAAACTGGGCCACTGAAAATGGGAGAGAGCTTCAGCAGCCACGTTCTTGACTCCTTGAATGTGTCTCACCCGGAACTCCACATTGTTGTGCAGACAAGCCCTCACTACATCCCTAAGTAGGTAAAGTACCAGGGGGCACTTCGCCATTTGCTCCTTGATGGCCTGTACCACCGCCATATTATCTGACCAGAACCGAACCCTCTTAGACACTAAAGCCTCTGGCCATAAGTGAAGGGCTGCCACTATGGGAAACAGTTCCAGGACTGTGACGTTGGCAGTGATTTTCTTTTTGCGCCAAGTGTTAGGCCATTTCTCAGCACCCCACTTGCTCCCCATTATGGCACAAAAGACCTCCCTGCCTGATGCGTCTGTAAACAAGCACAGTTCGGGGCTGCCAGTCCACGGGGCTCTCCATATCAAAGTGCTATTGAAGTCAACCAAGAATTCTGCCCACATTTTGAGATCTTCTTTCAACCCCTTACTCAGACTGACCAGGTGGTGCTTTGTTTTTACGTTGGCCATGGCCCTTGCCAGGCTTCTAGCAAAAACCCTGCCTGCTGGGATCACCCTTGCCGCAAAATGTAGTTTGCCCAAGAGGCTCTAAATTACACCCAAGGATGCTTTGTCATTCGCCAGCGTGGTCTGGATGTCCTGGATCAAAGCCTGCACCTTGCCCAACGGTAGTCTGGATGCACCCTTCACCGTGCCTAGCTCGATGCCTAGGAACGTAAGAACCTGCGCAGGACCCTCGGTCTTCCCAGGTGCCAAGGGGACCCCTAGGTGGTCAGCCAGGACTTGGAAACTCTTTAGTGCTTCCCTGCAATCCTGAGTCCCCCCTTCTCCAATGAATAGAAAATCATCTAAGTAGTGTGTCACCCCCTCTATGCCCTAGAACCACTGGGATGCCCATTGCAGGAAACAACTGAATGCATCAAAGTAAGCACAGGACACTGCGTAACCCATCGGCATACACCTGTCACAATAAAACTGTCCCTGCCACTTAAAACCCAGCAGGTGGTGGCTGTCTGGGTGAACTGGCAACAAACGGAATGCAGATTCAATATCCACCTTCGCTAACCAAGCCCCTCTGCCCGCTCTCCTCACCATGTCCACTGCCATGTCGAATGTGCAATAGGAGACAGAACAGGTTCCCCCCTCCAACCAGTAGTTCAATGAATTCCCTTCTGGATGTTACAGGTGGTGAATCAATCTGAACTCCCTGACTCTTTTTTTGGGACCACACTCAGAGGGGAAACCACAAAATTGTCAAATGGGGGTTGGGAAAAAGGCCCCCCCACCCTCTCCAATGATGCTTCCTTGGCGACCTTATCCTGTACTACCACTGGGAGTTCTTTCGCTGACCTGAGGTTGCCCACGTCCCTGCTTCCCAACGGGTCGAGATAAGGATTTCTGAAACCTTCAATAAAACCATTAGCCAACAGCAAACCATCTTTAAAGTTGGGGTATTGCCTGAGCAAAGGGAGGAGGTTGCCCAAGAGTAGCTGTGATGGGCCCCTACCTGCGCTGGCAATGGCTGGGGAGCTGGCTGGGTTCAAAACTGTGCTGGTGACCGCTGAGTTACAGTTTGGGGTGGAAGGGGTGGCCGGGGGGAGGGGACTCAACTACCTGTTGCTGCTTAACTGTCCTGCCTGGTGTTGGGCATGAAGGGGGTCTCCCGCCTATCGTTACAGGATGCTGCTGGGTGATGAGCCCCACATTTGTTGCAGCTGTGGGAGAATTTGCATGTTTTCCCCCAGGAGCAAGACCCCCAATTGAACAGCCTGCAAGTGCCCACGTTGAACCGTTTACCCCCTTGCCTCTGGCCTGCTGTTCCCTGCTTCCCCTGAAAGGGCTGCTTGAAGTACCGTCTCCCTAACTGGCCCTGTCCCTTGAAAGATGCTTGCCCATTCTGGTTTTTGTTGGAGGATTCCTTCTGGTGCGGGGTGAATTTGCCCATGTGCTCCATCCGGAGCTGGACTTCCTTCTGATCCCAACCCAGCTCTGGGCACATGGCCCTCTTCTTTCTAAACTCCCTGCCGTAGTTGTACCACCCAATGCCCCCCGACTTTATGGCCTCATTATGTATGGAGCGGGAATACTGGAAAAGCCCGGGGCCCTGTTCTGGATGTTTCTCCATCACCACAGCTGATAGGATGGAGAAAGCCTCTAACCAGTTTTCAATAGTTTTTTCCGGCCATGCCTGGTATTTCACCTTCTTGTCCTCATCCTTCGCGCCTGTCTTTCTTGTGTCCAACCCATCCAACCCGTGCATCAGAAGTGTGAATATATCTACAAATTCCCGCCGCCAGATCCCCCGCCTTGACTGCCAACGGCACCTGCCACGCCAGGGAGCAGCGACCCGATACCAGGGGGGCAATTGTTACCAGCGGCAGCCTGTCCGCCACCACAGGTGTTACCTTTGCTGCCTCAATCAATATGGGAGGGGGCCTAGTTTCAGGTGGATTGACCAGGAGGCCTGTTCCCAGGCACTGTGCATTGGGCCCCTGTGCACCTGCCGGGAGGACAGGGGGGGTCAGTACCAGTGGGGGATAACATGTTGGTGCTGCAGGGCTACCGCTTACCGTGGTGTTGCCAGAGGCCTGAGTTGACTGTGACTGCTTCCCGGGCTGGGTAAAAGGAGTCGCCTCGGAGGGGGGAGATACCGCGCTCTGTGTTTGCTTGTCACTGGCTTGATCACCCCATACTTTAGCAATAGACTGTGCCACTTCCCCCCCAGAAGCTGGGTCCTTATGAGGAGGCTGCGGCCCCGGGTTAGCGAAACGGGTTTTGAAGTCCGCCATAAAGCTCAACATGGAGTCCATCAGCTTGGCCATTTTGTCCATAGCCTCGCTGCTTGCCGGTGTTGTGTCAATGGGGCTTGCTGGCACTGCCACGGTCTACGCCTCGAAAGACGGTGTGACCAGAGCAAAGAGGGCGGCCAGATGGGCGGGGACAGGTATAAATACCTCGTCCCTACCCTCTGCGTGCTGGAAGTGACTCGGCCCGAGTGCTGGGGTTGGGGACTCCTCCCGGGGTCCCCACCACTAGAGAGGTGGTGGTGTGCCTAATGTGGCACTAAGGTGGCCGCCCTTTTGAGATGGCACACTGTGTGTGCCAAAGGCAGCCTCATTTTGGGCTGAACAGTCCTTGTTTTGGCATGGCCAAGAATGAGATCTGTAAAGTTGGGTCCTTTTGTAGGGCATAATGAACAAAAAAGTGATGAACTAGAACATGCCTGGAGCTAACAGCGGCTGGGGTTAATTCAAGCTTTATATCCATATCTAATTTTGTATTTTCAACTAAATTTCAGTTTGTTACATCTGGTTTACAGTAATCCTAAACGGGGCAGCCCACCGAACATAAGAACAGGATGGCTCCTAGGCCTCAGGTGGCTAATTGCCTCCCAATCAGGGGTATGGCGGCAACATGTCCTCGGGGACGTGCAGTCCATTGATCTGCAGGGCAGTCACGTGGCGCAGCCTCGCTCGTTCATCGATCTGCGGAGGAGTCTGTGAAGCCAGCCCTGCTGTGCTGTTAACACTCTCAGCTGAGGCCCAGGCCGGAGAAATGAACGTGCAACAAACCAATGCGCGGGGCCTGTGCCCTCGTAGAAAGGGGCTTGGACATACAACACTGAAAGGCGCGTCCGCTGTGTTTTTACTCAGCACTCCACTACATTCAGGAATTTGTTGTTTTCGTTTGAGCATTGGAAGTATTCGCTTAAACATTTCTGCTGATGTGCTTGCTCTACGCTAGAAAGTCGTGACTGACTAGAGCTGTCAAGTGTGATATTGGGACCGTCCCCCACCCCACCTGCCACACACAGGGGAGTTGTCGCCCTTCTCTTGCATGGGGGCAGATTAGCGGGGGCTATCTGGCGCCACTGTGTGGTTGGTCGCCAGGCAGTTGCCGAAACTTGATGCAAAATACAGGCCAGCGCGCTCAAGGAGAATCTGCCCCTGGCCTCGCGCCTCTTTCAAGAGTCCCAGCTGCGGCCCTTGCCGCGTCTTTGAACCGTCCCGGCTTCCACATTCTCAGTCGCTCTCTCACGCTGTGCTCCCACCTTTCCCACCCCGCCTTTGCTTCCATTTTCTCCTCCCGCTTCTTTCTCTCTCTCTGTCCGCTCCATCCCATTATCCAGTCTCTTCTTCCTCCACCCCACGCCGTGTGTGCTCAGTCTCCTTCTTTCTCTCCCATGTATTCCACGTTTCCTCTGTTCATCTCATTGCACATTCAGGCTTCGTGCCTCCTCTCAACCCCTTGTGTTTGTCTTTCCTTCTCTCTGTCCATCTCACCACTTTCTTACCACCCGTTTGCCTCTTTTCTCCTCGAACCTAACTAACTTACTTTTTACTTCCTCTTAGTCCCCTCCCCCCCCCTCTTTTAGCGCTCGCGCTGCCGGTGTCCCTGATCTCTAACCTGTCGCTTCCTCTCCTGTTCATCTTTTACGCATTAAGGGCCAAAACGCGCCCTTCCAAGTCCGCATCCACTCAGCCGTGTCCGTCGTCCCTTTCTGCCTTATCCGCACAACCCATGTGCAGTGCGTACCCCTCAGCTGACGCACCGGGGAGAGGGCCCAGGGGTGCACAAGTCACCCACTTCCTCCGATACAACCCTCCCCCGGATACCATGGAAACATCTCAGTGGGCGTCCATTTGAATATTAATGAGGTTGATTGAATAATTGCAGACTCTTATGCAGAACAATGCAAAGCAGTATGAATATTAATGAGCTGCATTTCTAATTAGCCTACTGCCATGGAAACAGACCGGGGGAACGGGGCGGTGTGGGGATTAGAGTGTGAGACTGAGGAGCAACCACAACACAGAGAGGCCAAAGAGAGAATGGCCAGTGATGCATAGGGGAGCCAGACGCAGTCGTATTCAGTGGTGAGCCAGAGGCTGCTTATGTGAAGCAACGAGAGATGGATAAAAAGAGAGGGAGAGAGATTTGTCGGGTTTTTGTTGATCTGTCAACAGTAGTGACCATGGTAAGGAGTTTCTTGCTTCAGAGACTGGTGCAGCGGTTGTTTTAACACCAGCAACCTTCTTGGGCTCAGGGGTTATTCCACTGGGTGAGAAGAACCGATATCCAAATAATTTAATTTTTTTATTCATTGTTCTCAGCAAAAGCCTTAACAGTGAACTCAAATAAAACATTAAAAAGAATATTAGTGAACCAAGACAATATGAAATAAAATTAACCAGTTCATTTTATCAATTCACAAAAAATCGATTACAGAACAACTAGATCAAGTTTCAATAATTCAGGGCGTGGCTTGGCCGTGCAGCAAGATGGCCGCCTTCTGAAGGGGCTCTGCCGGCCGGGCTTATTATCCTTTACAATCCTCCTGTAAACGAGGTACCTGAATATCCTGCCTCATGGGACTCGATCCGGCGCAAGCAGCGGAGCATGTACAGGCATCTCCTGAGCTATGTGGTGATCCAGAACGGCGGCTACGAGTGATCGTGTAGCGGAGGACTCTCGCAGCTGAGGCGGGCCTCGGCGCCACTGACGAAGCTCTCCGCCTTCTACGCCATTCCCGCTGGCTGAGACTTGGTCCGCTGCGACCCCCCCCCCGCCGGTTGGGGCCCCTTGCGCTCCATTCGCTGCCGAGTGGGAGCAACACTGAGCGGATCGGCGCGGACACTGCGCTGTCGGGGGTGCGCTGTCGACCCGTATTGCAGCTCTGGGCTTCATCGCGGCCCGTGTGAGGCTGAGGGTTCTTCTGACTGGTCTGCCCCTGCGACGAGCCCAGGAGATCTACACACTATGCGCAGGTCCCGCTCATCATTGGCGGCTGCGGCATGCCCCGCGACGGAAACGGAGTGAAATCGCTCTGCAATCTGCGAGCGCACTGGCGATAACCACGGCTGGCCCGGGTGAGGAGACGGCCATTCTACATCGTGGCACCCGACCCCCTGGCGGAGTTGTGAGGCCCAAAAGACGCGACCTGTAGTTACGTGAGTAGGCCAGTGGCCCTTGTTCTTATTACCGGATACTGGCTGGCGGGAGCTCTGCTGCCTGTGGTGACGACCTCGTGGCGATCCCTGGGCGTGGTGGGCTGCGAATCTGCTCTGTGCCCGGCTGAGGACTTGCAGGCTTTGGGGCATTGCGCTGTGGGGAGCTGGGCAGGAGCTTTGGAGGTGCCGGTCTGGGGCGGAGTGCGGCTCCCTGCGTGGCGCTACGTCCCGTCGCCCCTGGGGTTGCTGCGCGCCTGTTCTCCTCTCCTGGCGTTTCTCCGCTGGCCCTGGCTTGGTCCCCTCTGCGCTCTCCAACCCGAAAACAGGCCTAAAAACCCAGCTGAACCACGGTTGTTTTGGTGCCCCTTCCTGTGGTTGCGGTCTCCTAAGGCAGCGCCTACTCAGCTCATCTGGGTGCACCACCTTGACTGCCCTGCCTGCCGCTTACATTTCACACCATGGGGAAGAACGACCCCAAGCAGTCAAAACTGCCATTTGAGAACAAGCGCTTAACCCGCGGTGTAGACACGAACTCTGAACCTGACAATGATCCCGACCAAGCAGGTGACAAACAAGAGGAGGACCTGCGCGCCATCATGTTGGAGGTTCGCTCCAACCTTAAGTCTATGGACACTAAACTAGACGCTCTCACAGCAGGTCTAGATACTGTTAAGCGCCAAGTGAACACTCACGAGTCCAGACTGGATGCCCTTGAGAATCGCGCTGAAGAAGCTCATGAATATCAGGTTGATTCCAATGAACACCTCCTTAACATGGAAAGAGTTCTAACATTGATCAAAGCAAAAAACGAAGACTTGGAAGCGCGCTCTCGGCGCAACAACCTGCGCATAGCTGGCATTCCGGAAACCATGGCGATTACAAAAATGGAGCCCTTTGTCGAGACTTTGCTTCGCGATCTCTTCCTAGCGGCGCTTTCTGCGGTCTTTGTGGTGGAGCGCGCGCATCGCTCGCTCGGACCTAAGCCGCCTGTTGGTGGTACACCCAGGCCCATTATAGCGCGCCTACTGAACTACCGCGACAGAGACTCAGTTCTGAAAGCAGCCAGAGAACATGGCCCCATCACCCACCAGGGCAACAACATTTCCATATTCCCAGACTTCACTCCCACGGTACAAGCCGCACGGAAAGAATTTCTGCCCGCGAAGCGCCTCCTTCAACCCGCTGAAATCCCCTATGCGATGCTTTATCTGGCAAAGCTGAAGATTTCTCACGACGGCCAAACACACTTCTTCACCGACGCCAAATCTGCACTTAAATTCGGCAAACATATTTGTCCAGGGCGGCCATCGCCCCGAACACCTTTTCAAGCGGAGTGGGCGGATAAACTCAGTGACAATGATTAATCCAGGGACCATGTTAGACAGTCATAGGCCGCCGTGCCTCGTACCCATTCCCCCTGCTGTTCGCCATTTGCTATGTACCAGTAGCCCGCGCCCTATCGTTTGTACAATTATTACTTGCTGTTTGCGATCTCGATTTGTTCCTCTGTGCTGATATGTATACCCGGCCACCCTGCATCTCGTGCAGGGTCGTACGCCGGTAATCCATGCCCCCACAGGGAGATCTCCCATGGTTTATACCTTCTGTTTTTTGTTTGGGGTTGTTTGGGAGGGGGGAGGTACGGGACTCTCAGCCTAATTGGGGGGTTGGAGTGGGAGGGGGGAGGGGCACGGATCTGTGCATGCATGGTTGGATGCTTGAAGTCACTTTGAGGTCACCTAATCTACCCACTTTATCTAGTACAGAGAGACATTGTTACTACCCTTTTTTGCGACATACAGGGTCAGAGCGTGACGCCCCAACTCGCCCAACCACCAGACCGCTTTACACTAGTTGGCCATCCCCAAGCTGCGTCACACATCACGCCAAATGACTGAAGTATCGTTCCTAACCTGGAACATACGCGGTCTGAACAACCATAGGAAGGCAAGACTCACGCACTCCTTTCTAATTAGACACAAAATAGATATATGTTTCTTGCAAGAAACGCATCTTATGCATGCCACGGATCCTAAGCTACAAAATAGGTACTGGTGGGAGATCCATTCAGCCACATACTCTAACTACGCCCGTGGCACTGCCATTCTTATCCGCCGCAACATCAGCTGGACCACCATCGACTCGTATGTCGACCCCGACGGGCGATATGTGCTGCTGAAAGGTACTCTGCACACAACCCCGATCAATGATCCTAGCGGCCGTTTATGGCCCTAACGTAGATGACCCGGCCCTATTTGAAACTATATGGTCCAAGATAACTCTGTTTGGGGAGGACACTATTGTTTGGGGGAGTGATTTTAATGCTGTCATGCAGGACTCCTTAGACCGTGTAGGGAACTCCAGGCAATTACACCCCAAAACTACCGAAGTACTCAATTCCATAGTGCTGGACCACGGCCTCATTGACATATGGCGTTCCTGGCATCCTGATACTCGCGAAGGCACGTGTATATCATCCTGCCATAACGCCTGGTCCCGTCTGGACTACTGGTTGATCACACAGGATGTAGCCTCCTGGACCACTAGCGTCAAACATACACCACGCACGCTGTCTGACCACTCACCGGTCCAGCTCACCTGGTCTGTATCACTTACTAAGCCGCAAGCCTTTAGCTGGCGACTACCACCACATGCACTCCGCGACACAGTATTCAGGGAGGAAGTCCGGGAGGAACTCTTGCAATACTTCGCCACAAATGTAAAATCTGTTGATTCCTCTTCCATGTTATGGGAAGCCTTCAAAACTGTTATACGCTGTGTTTGCATAGCCAAACAATCGGGGGGTTAAAATCCATCCGCTCCACCCTGGAACGGATAGAGAAGGAAATACGGCAAGCGGAGACATTATACTTTCAAACAGGTCTGCGGACGCATCTCGCCACTATTCGTGAAAAAATCTCAGAGTATCGCGAGGAAGCGCTCCGCGAAACTAACTTCCTTGGGAAACACGCCAGAGCCCGCAGGTACGGGGAGGGAGATCGCCCTGGTAAAGCCTTAGCCTGCACACTTAGGCAACAACGCACTTCCGCTTATATCACAGAGCTCTTGGAAGATGATTCCAGCCCTGTACGTGGGCAGTCTGCCACCCTAGACAGAATGAGGAGGTTTTACGAATCCCTTTATACCGCCACCCAGGATGGCATTCACCCTGAGCAGCAGACCTATCTAGACTCTATCGAACTGGTCTGGTTAAGTAATGATGAGTATCAATAAGAGAGAGAGGAATGAAAATTAGCTAGTTCTTTTCCCCTTGGTATATATTTGAAAATCAAAAAGAAATAGCTATTGATTAGAAGTTCAAAGTGTGTCTTTCAGAAGTAAGAAAAAAACATTTGTTTTTTATGAAGGCCCTCACCCACCAACCTGTTGGTGGCATGCTTCATCATCGGGCCCCACCCAGGGCACCGAGTGTGCCTCGGGTGTGCTGCGACGTCTGCTTACAGCGGAGCGGATTTTGTTTAGTGAGTGTGTAGTGATGGTGTTAAGAGTGTAGGTTTGAAAACTGTCCTAAGGGTCCCAGTGTCCACAAGGGTTATTTTAATAATGGGCCCTTGGCAGTGTTAAAAGCAAGGCGGTGGATGTGAGTGGAGGTGACTATGAGCTCCCACATCCAGTGTGGTCAACATGTTTCAGCCAGGCCTCTTGTTAAATCTGGCTTTCATCAGGACCTTATGTGAACAGTGAATTAAAAAGGTGGTCTACAAAATATGTGTGACCAGCTAGGTGACGCACTTGCTAAGGTGCGATATATGTGAGAGGATGATTTCCTCTAGTTTCGTACCTGTTATGGGTAAAAAACACAAAAACAAACACACACATCTGAAAATTAGCTTCAAATAAAACACGTTCAAGATGTGTGACTTCATACCGTCGTGCCTGTGCTCTAATCGGAGTTAAAGCGGTAGTGGAATGCGGTACGTGTCGGAACGTGGTGCATAATGATCGTTTAGATAATATGCGTTACTGTGCCATAAGTCAATAGCGAAAATTGCAGTGGCAGTTGTGCAGAGGGAGACATGAAAACATTCCAATTCTTACTCTGGTATTGTTAGAGAGAAACTTCATGAGTCCTGGGAGGGGGTCCGGCTTTTAGTCACACACTAGTGGTATTGTAATAAAAAGAAAGAAAGAAGGACATACAAAGCATGACTGGTGCTATAGTTACGGAAATAGTCCCCGTGGTCAAGGACTGTACCGCAAAATCCCCCCGATATCCCCACTTACTTCGTCAAAGCTCGAGGCCCGCAAATCAAACCTACTTGGCCTGCATCGGGACTCCGTCGGTAACGGTCCCTGGTTCTGGCAGGTTTAAGTATCCTCCTTGTTCCACAGGTGGAGGCAATTTCCTGCCAGGTGCGAGTAGCGTCTGTGGAAGGGGAGTAGACACAGAAGACAGACACAGAGCTCGTTGTGTGTAGCGTAATGCTAAGACCCGAAAATGTGTTGGCGTATGCCTTAAAAAACTTTACAAGGGAGACATTACAAGAAATTAATTTTTCTATCGGCATGGTCCGACCTGAGGCAACTATCGGAGCCGCGTGTTATGATAAAAGCGGCAAAGGTCGCTATAAAGAAACTATAAAGAAATAACCTGACTGGGCGTCTTTGCCTGTGTAATGCGCTACCTAGGATTTATTAGAAAGGGAAGAGAGACTACATCCCTGTAGTTCTCAGAATTTGTAGTTAACTTGTGAGAATTATTTGAAAGCGCTTGATTGCGGTAACGTCAAAGCGGTGTCAATGATAATGTGGTAGCACCGGTTGTTTGTTAACAAGTATTAAAAAGTTGGTATAGGTACCGATGGGGTCTCAATGAGTGTATTGGGGCACAGGTTGGCTTACTTCAGTACCTCATGGGATAAGGGACCACAGAGCTGGTGTTAACGGTATGACCCTTATTTGTACCCGAGTAAGGCCACATATATGTTGTGCCAGTGGTATCTAACCCAGTGTATGATGGGTTCTAGACCTTAGTCCGGTTTAGTATTATGAGTTTAGATAGTGTTTAGTCGTGGTACAGAGAAACCAGAATGGGACTCATCGCCTAAACGGAGTCTCAGTTGTTTAGGCTATTCCATAGGATATTATCATTCAATCCTTGGATATGGGTAGAGAGGCGGTATATCCAACGTTGTTCCTTGGCGAGGAGGAATTTGTCATTGTTGGTATTGTGATACGCAATATGTTCTATCACTGTCCATGACATGTCATTGGGGGTATGACCTTTCTGTATATAGTGGTCCATTAGTTTGCTGGTATTCTTTTTACATCGGATAGTACTGCGGTGTTCCACAATCCTGGTCCTCACCTTGCGTGTAGTCATGCCAACGTAACAAAGTTTGCAAGGGCATTCAATGAGATATACTACGTTGGTCGAATTGCAGTTAGTGTGTTTGAGTTGGCGCCATGCCTTGCCTGGCTCCAGATTTAGTATCTTGGTGGATTGTGTCAGATGACAGACACTGCAATCACCGCAAGGGTAGTGTCCGACTACATTGGGTAATCCCCATGCATTCAGGACTGTGTTGGTAGTAGTGTTCTGGTTTGTCCTCGGACGGGTGGATACCAATCGATCTTTGAGGCTGTTTGCCTTTTTATATGCAAAGAGGGGTTGGTCCCAGTTTCTTGTCCCCGTGTTTAGAATACGCCAGTTTTTCCGTATTATTTTCGCAACTCTGTTGGACGCCTCATTGTAGGTTGTTACGCATGTGAGCGGGGCAGGGGTATCACTCCGTGTGTTGTCCTCAAGGAGTGCGTCCCTGTTCTGATTGCGAGCACGTTTTTTAGTGGTTTGGATGATCTTGTTGGGGTAGCCTCGTCCCTGTAGTTTTGAGGCGAGATCTGCTGATTGTCTCTGGTAATCCGAGGTCAAACTACAGTTCCGCCATATGCGGAGGAATTGACCAAATGGGAGGTTCTCCCTGAGAGGGCGAGGGTGGAAGCTGTCAAATTGTAACAATGAGTTACTGGCAGTTGATTTGTAGTAAGTAGAGGTCTTCAGGGTTCCTGCTTCTGCCTCAATGGTGAGGTCCAAAAAGGCTATGCTATGTGCACTAGCAGTGCTGGTGAACCGTAAGTAGGGGTCACGTTCATTGAGCCAGTTGAGAAAGGTAGACAGTGATTCTCGTGAGCCAGCCCAGATCATGAGGATGTCGTCTATATAACAACGCAAAACACACAAGATGATGGACGGAATGCTGCACATTGGCAAACATTCACCCCCAGTCACAGATCTGGGTTTAATCCATTGTTATTTTGCTTCACCACGCCACCCCAGTTCAGACATAGCCATATGCAAATCAGTCTTGACCCTGTGCCTCATGGGAACAGTCCAGACCGAACTGCCAAGCCATGTCTTCCCTGGACCGGAATCAAGCATCCTAGGACCGGTTTCAGGCTATCAGCCTTCATCAGCCAGGATAGCTTGACTCCAGTGGCGTAGTGAGCACGGGACCCACGTCTGGGCATACCCTTCCCACTTAGGGCGAAATGCAAAACACACAAGATGATGGACGGAATGCTGCACATTGGCAAACATTCACCCCCAGTCACAGATCTGGGTTTAATCCATTGTTATTTTGCTTCACCACGCCACCCCAGTTCAGACATAGCCATATGCAAATCAGTCTTGACCCTGTGCCTCATGGGAACAATCCAGACCGAACTGCCAAGCCATGTCTTCCCTGGACCGGAATCAAGCATCCTAGGACCGGTTTCAGGCTATCAGCCTTCATCAGCCAGGATAGCATGACTCCAGTGGCGTAGTGAGCACGGGACCCACGTCTGGGCATACCCTTCCCACTTAGGGCGAAATGCAAAACACACAAGATGATGGACGGAATGCTGCACATTGGCAAACATTCACCCCCAGTCACAGATCTGGGTTTAATCCATTGTTATTTTGCTTCACCACGCCACCCCAGTTCAGACATAGCCATATGCAAATCAGTCTTGACCCTGTGCCTCATGGGAACAGTCCAGACCGAACTGCCAAGCCATGTCTTCCCTGGACCGGGAATCAAGCATCCTAGGACCGGTTTCAGGCTATCAGCCTTCATCAGCCAGGATAGCTTGACTCCAGTGGCGTAGTGAGCACGGGACCCACGTCTGGGCATACCCTTCCCACTTAGGGCGAAATGCAAAACACACAAGATGATGGACGGAATGCTGCACATTGGCAAACATTCACCCCCAGTCACAGATCTGGGTTTAATCCATTGTTATTTTGCTTCACCACGCCACCCCAGTTCAGACATAGCCATATGCAAATCAGTCTTGACCCTGTGCCTCATGGGAACAGTCCAGACCGAACTGCCAAGCCATGTCTTCCCTGGACCGGAATCAAGCATCCTAGGACCGGTTTCAGGCTATCAGCCTTCATCAGCCAGGATAGCTTGACTCCAGTGGCGTAGTGAGCACGGGACCCACGTCTGGGCATACCCTTCCCACTTAGGGCGAAATGCAAAACACACAAGATGATGGACGGAATGCTGCACAATGGCAAACATTCACCCCCAGTCACAGATCTGGGTTTAATCCATTGTTATTTTGCTTCACCACGCCACCCCAGTTCAGACATAGCCATATGCAAATCAGTCTTGACCCTGTGCCTCATGGGAACAGTCCAGACCGAACTGCCAAGCCATGTCTTCCCTGGACCGGAATCAAGCATCCTAGGACCGGTTTCAGGCTATCAGCCTTCATCAGCCAGGATAGCTTGACTCCAGTGGCGTAGTGAGCACGGGACCCACGTCTGGGCATACCCTTCCCACTTAGGGCGAAATGTCTCATGTCTCAGCATGATGAGGGTGGGCTGGATGCCTACCACTGCTACCATCCCCACCCATAGGGGGATGGATGCCTACCACTAACACCACCCCCACTCAGGGTGGGCTGGATGCCTACCACTACTACCATCCCCACTCATGGGGGGCTGGATGGCTGCCACTACTACCATCCCCACTCATGGGGGGCTGGATGCCTACCACTACTACCCATGTCTCAGCACCGCAGGATGTATAGAGTTGTCAATATGCAAGGTGATTAGCTTGCCTTTTTGGTACCCAATGCCACTATATAGTTTTTTTGTTTTCCTTTGACGTGACCTATTTCAGTGGTTTATATCTTCAGGGTGAATGGTATCATCTTGAAGCATTCAGCCATTTAGCTGCTTAGGAAAGTCTCCATGCCTTGTCTGAATTTGGCCAATCCTCATTATAGTGTATATTGCTTGAGAATATCCCCCAATGAAGGCAGTGAAGAGATGTTGCTGTATACAAATATCTGCATTTGCTGGCGTTGGGGGGGGGGGAGTGGAGTTGGTCTTTAGACGCCACATTTGCCTTGGCATCTATGTCAATGAATCCAATGATAATTTGACCTCTGATGGTGATGTAGTGCTTTGTCTGGTCTTGGCTGGCGATGTGACAGTTCAAGGTTTCATCAACCATGTACACTACAGGGCTTATTTACAAGCCCCTAGCGCTGCCGGTGTGTCACTTTTTATGTGATAAAAAGTTATGCACCGGCGGCGCAAGAGGCTTGTAGATAAGCCTCTACATTTATTGTATCTTATTTGTGGAATTTGCTCATGTCTTCTAGAGGACTCTCTTCTAGGTGTCTGGTGTCTGCCTGAACTGTGTTTTTTATTTAGATTAGGAAGATGTAGTTGTGGCCCCTTTTGAGCTGCAAATTTTAGTGAAAGACCGCGCACTTATTCCCCTTCTTGGGGCATTCTCCAGTGAGTGGGTATTTGGGACCACAATATTCACGGCAGATTCTGCTGCCATTAGTTAGATATTGTGATGGGCAGACAGTAAGGCTCAAATTTTAGGGGCACCCTGGTATGGATGATTCCGTTTGTGTAATTTATACCACTCTCAGTTCATGCCAACTGACTAATGTACAGAAGTGTTGATGGGCTATTCGGAGGTCCCTCAGGATAAGGCGTTGCAATTTCACAGAGCAGTCCCCCTGAATGAGCCATGCTGTTATCTCTCCTTCCACCTTGTCTAGGGACTTCCCATTTCTCTTAGTGTTGCATGATTTTCACCCAACAATTCCATTTCCTTCAGTGTTAATTATCGGAATAGGAATTGCCAGGGTTGACAGAGGGGTCGAAATGAGAGTTGAGGGCATTTAGCACAACTGTATAGCGATCCGTAGAGCTGTTGCATCTACTTTCCTAACTGATGGTCTTATCTGTGGCCTATGACCTCTCAAATAGGGCAATGGAGGTCATTTCTGTCATTGTTTGTTATTTGCTGTGTCTCACGGGCTGGAAACTCTTTTACATGTGTTGCGTGTCAGCCCTGTGTGCCTTAAAGCATTCTGAGTGCCTCTTGTGTTGCCTTAGTGGCTCTTGATTTCTGGTGACTTGACTGTATCCCCATTCATCTCATGAGAATGAGTGTTACTCAGTGAGCTGTCCAGGCATTTGCTTGTTTCTCCTGCAGTTTAATTGGGATTCCAGAGAATGTTCCACACCTCTTTGTTACACCTTCTACTGACAGCCACCTCAAGAGTGCTCAGTTCTGAGACAACACATTGTCTCAGTGGTGCCACCTACTCCCTCTTGCAGTGTCTTGTTTTCCGTGGCAGGTGGTATTGAAGGAGTGGGCCAGTAGGATCCATCCTCTTTATCCAACTCTTCTGTACTAGGTGAACACATGTGCCTTGGGTCCACTCACGAAGGAAGGTACTCACACACACAGGTTAATGGTTTGTAATCCCACTTCCAGTATGTATGACGATTTCAAACGCTTTGCTGAAGCAGGTGGAGGGAGTAATGGGCCTTTCAAACCAACTTGCGGACCCCACAGAGGCATTAAAATTAAGGAATCCAAGAAATCCTTTACAAAAGAATCACAATGTTGCTGATATTGGGAAGTCAAAACGGGGCCCTTTTTAAGGGTATTGGTAACTGCATGTATAGGGAGTCAAATGTTCCTAGGTATATGTGATGGATTACGGGTGAGAGGCTACCTCCAATAGGGAACTAGATATTGAAGATAATTTGTTCCGCTGGTTGAAGGTGAAGGACTACGCCACTCATTTTTGGAGACCATTGCTTTTGACGAGTGAAATCTGAGCCTAACTATAACATCCCTGTAACTTTTGTTTTTTCAGTCAATTTCTAAGGTTTTTAAAATTCTATTTCCCAACTATAACGTCACTGTAATCTTTGGATTTGTTAAGTAAAAATCTAAGGTTTTTCAAATTCTATATCCTAATTATAAAGTCCCTCTAACCTTTGATTTTTTAACTACTAGTCACGCTTGCAGAATGGTGGAGAAAGGGGGCGGGGCCTCTGACCAGCTCTCAGGAATCCTGCTCTATGGGTCTTACTGGAGGTAACAGGAGGGCTTCTTGGCACCCCAAGGACCCTCAGCATCCAATAGGACTTCATCCTCCAACCAGTAGTGCGCCAGGAGGTGGATTTGCAGAGTGGCGGAGAAAGGGGGGGGGAGCCTCCAACCAGCTCTCACCAATCGCGCTGTGTGGGACTTACTGGAGGTAACTGGAGAACTTGTTGGACTCCAAGGACCCTCAGTAGCCAAGGGCACTCCATCCCCCAACCAGTAGTACGCCAGGAGGTGCGGTTGCAAAGTGGTGAAGAAAGGGGCCGGGCCTCCGATGAACTCTCAGTAATCCCACTGTGTGGGACTTACTGGAGGCAACAAGAGGGCTTGTTGGCCTCCAATGACCCTCAGCATGCAAGGGGACTTCATCACCCAACTAGTAGTGCGCCAGGAGGTGCGTCTGCAGAGTGGTGGTAAAAGGGGGCGGGCCTCCAGCGACTTGCAGGGCACCTTTTAAAAAAATATGCTGTTTTATTAGGAAAGGGCACCCCTTCCCCAGGCCGATTTCATCCTCGGGGACCCCATCCCCGGGGCCCAGTCTCTATTGTGGGTGCCCTGGTCCCACCCAGGGAATCCACTCATATCTGTTGGGTACCGCGGGGAGAGTCTCAAGGCCCCTGTGGTCCCTGCTGGCTTCCCACCTCCTGCGGGAGCTGGCATTGCTTTCACACAGAGGGAACTGTTGGAAAGGCAACTTCCTCTGTGTGAAAGCAATTCTGCTCCGCTTCCAGCAAGGGAGAGCATTTTTAATGCTCTCGCTTGCTGAAAGCAGAGGGTTTGCTGTGCTACAGCTCACGGCAAGCCACAGCAAGCAGCTATGTCCTGGGGGTGGGCCCCCCAGACATAGTAGGAGCCGGCCCTGGGGGGTGTCAGTTCCCAGGGCCATCTACGGCTCCAGGAGGGGGGCCGCGCAACCCCCCTCCTTTCTAATTTGTAGAGCCTGTCTTGGGGAGGTGGCGGTCCCCAGGGCCGAGAACGGCCTGTGTGTGGGGGGGGGGGGGCAGCGAAGTCCCCCTCCCAAATTTAAAAAAAGAATATGGCCCCGGGGAGGTGGTGGTCCCTGCAGTGGTGTAACAAAACTTGAGGGGGCCCCCCTGCAAAGTACATAGAGGGCCCCCCTCTGGACTCACTCAGGACCTCTCAGGCCAGGGTACTGTGCTGAGGGGGCCCCCTGGAGCTCGGGTGCCCCCCTGCACTGCAGGGGCCTTTGTTATGCCACTGGGTCCCTGAGGCCCCCCAATACAAATTGATCATGGCCCGGGGGAGGTGGTGGTCCCTGGAACACGAAGGGTCCAAGACGCCCCCCATTTTAAATTTGGCATGTGGCCTCGGGGTGGTGGTGGTCACCGGGGCCCAGGGAGGTCCGAGAGGGCCCCATTTTTAAATAAATAGGCCCCGGGGAGGTGGGGGTCCCCAGGGCATTAATAAGTCCCAGGAGGGGTGGCGTGTGCCCCCTCCTTTAATATGCAAATCCCCTGGGACCTGGCCCACCCCGGGGCAGATTATTAATGAAGCGCTGGAGTGCGCGCTTCTGTTTTTTTTACATTTTCGGCGGGATCCGCGGATCCAGCGCAACTTTCTAGAGGGACCCCCTCAAGAGGCCTAGGGGGTCAGGGTATTTCTATCCTGCCCCCTTTTCTTTTTTTTTAAACATTTTTTCTGGGACTTGGCTCAAGCCGAGCCCCAAAATGGCTGCCAATACTTCCTGGTTTGAAGTGTTGGTTGCCAATCAGATCTCAGCACGAGATTGGGAGGGGTCGTGGATCCTCCGCGTCCCTATATATACAATTGGCAATTTCTTTAAATAACTCTGCAACTACTGAACGGATTTCCACCAATTTACAAAAAGGTCGCTTTTTGGACCAACAGCTACCTTTCTGCCAAATTTGGTGTAATTCCGTTCAGCAGTTCGGGCTGTAGCCGTGTCTAAAGTTCCTGTGGATATTAACACGGGGAACACACGTTTCGGAACTCCCCCTTTTTCTCGGGCCCCGCTTGACGGATCACCCCAAAACTTTCAAAACAGCAACTGAAGTGAGGGGCAAACTAGTTTTGAAAAGTCTGCGAAGATTCGTCAAACGACACCAAAGTTAATGGCAAATGAAAAAACGCTCTTCCTTTGGAATCTATATCCTAACTATAACTACCTACTGGTAACCACCAGTAGGTAATGTATATATATTCATTCACTGGAAAACATAGTGATGGTATAGCTAGGTGTTGAAATGAGGTAATGACTAGCATTTTAAAATTGAAAAAACACAAAAATGTACCAGTTATAGTTTAATAAACGAACTAAACTAACTATAACTTGTGCCCCCGCCATGCACTGGTTATGGCCTCACATATTACATCACTCATGACATGTAAAATGACATCACTCATTACATCTCAAAGACATCGTCCATGATACTACTAGTCACATTAGCCAATAAACCCATATCATTTAAAAAAAGAAAGCTGTTAATAAAGGGCATGTAGTCATATACAGCATTGAGTGTTTACACGTTTAGGTGCATAGAATGAGAATAGTGTAAGCCCTGGAGTCAAGTGTAATTGTGCATGTTGGAAGATATATGGTGCACTGTTTCCAAGCCAGTAAAGAATTGGCTGCAACTAGTATTCCATATTAAAAGAGGCAAAGGGCTGAGCACCCCTAGTGTGGGTTGCAGAGGCATGTTTCAAAGTCGGCTGTGGCTTAAAGCCAAAGCCTGCTTCAAAACATTTGTGAGAAAAGCCACAGCTTCTGTTCACAAAACATTATCCACCATTGGATGTCTGGGCACCTGGCTATGTTAAATAGTATTATACCGTGCTATAGGCAAATTGTTTTATAAAGAGGATGTTTATAAGGGGTGGGTGTTTTATTTCCAAAACTTTGTTGATGGTTTTGTGGTATTGCAGATTGTTTAATAATATGGAATGTAGAGGTGACCCACTTAGAGATGCTTTAACTCACAGTGTAGTTGTAAACATGAGTCTAAGGTTGTATGTAATTGTGCTCAGCTCATGCATGTGTGTAGTACATTTGACCAAACTACAGAGGGTTGTCTACAGGGCCTGGTTGAAGGTGTCTTATCAGTGGCCAATGCATACCTCTCAATCCTCTTGACTCAGAATTACGGGTCATATCAAGTCTTTAAGAGGCTGATCCCATTAAGGTGAACAGAGAAGAAACATTTTTGGGAGGTTGTTCAAGGTTTAAAAAGTGGGTAACCCCATTAAAGTTTATGGAGGCATTTTGTTTGTTGATTGGTGACAGAAAATTTGGCACAGGTGTCCCTTTTTGAATTACTTTATGTCCACAAAGCCTATAGCACACTGTCACAAATATTGGATGATATCAATGATGTCATTTGAGATGTCTTCAGTGATGTAATCAATATTGTAATTTTACATGTCATGAGAGATTGTAATATGTGAAGTCATAAGCAGTGCATGATGGGGCGAAAGTTATAGATAGTTCTCTAAATTATAACTATTGAATTTCAGTGTTTTTTCATTTTTTAAACATTTTTGTTATCCCATTTCAACACCTAACTATAATTCACTTCAACCTTTGTTTTTTCCAGTGAAATTCTGTTTTTTGATCATATTTTAAGTTGCTTTGAAAAACAAGGGGGCCCAATTACTATTGGTCAGGGACCTTGGGTAGTTTACTAGTTTCAAACACAGTGGTCCCTAAACAGAAGATTAAACAAACAATGAATATAGACTCAATCAGTACTATATTTGAAGCTGTCCAGCCGGACAGATACTTTAATATTCAATTAGTTTCATCATCAGGACATTTACATTAGCATGCCTGGGTACATTTGCCTAATGTCCAGAAGAGAGCAGCATGGATACGCCACGGGGCAGGAGCGACCCGGGCTGGGGCAGATTAAGCGTCCGGACATGGTGCGGTCAGAGCTGCAAGAGGTTGGTGGAGATGGCGCCGCGTGCGCGGTCACTATATCAATTAGAAGGGTTAGGTCTGAATCGGCCTAGTAATGAGGACACAGCTGCATGGGCGTGCTTCCTGCGGGCATCAATCGCGGGGATCATCCTGAAAATGTCCTGATGATGATCCTAATATGTTTTGTAAGGATTGAAACGCCGTCGACTTAATGCACACCATATACACTTCTCAACTAAATATCGCTCATGTGTAATGGTGTCCTACTATATTTTGTTTGTAACATCAGTATGTGCTACATACAAACAACTTACTCTGCCTGAGCCTTTTCTGTTACACGTTGTTCGTCCTATTTTGCTGATTTGGATGCAGGCTTGTGTCCCACTTCAAATGTCTTTTGTTCATTTTTTGGTCACTAATTGAATATTAAAGTATCTGTCCGACTGGACAGCTTCAAATATAGTACTGATTGAGTCTATATTCATTGTTTGTTTAATCTTCTGTTTAGGGACCACCATATTTTAAGTTGAGCATGTGCCCAACACTCTCGGGAACCTGCAGACAATGTCACCACTATGCACGGCCTTCGGTTATGCATAGCGGAAGGTTGGCTGTGTAGGGTGGCCTCTGGTCAGGCCCTGCACCCACCTACCCATGGGCAGCCCCGCGGGCACCCAACTGTCTGCTGCATAAGCCTTTGGCCATGCTCAGTATGGGGTTGATCGCAGGGCCTGGCCTCCTGCTAGCCCTGTGCCCAACTCCCTTCAGGCACCGAACACCCCCCCCCCCGCACCCAACCCCTTGCTTTCAACCACACCCTACACCCACCTCCCCCATGGGTGCCAAACACCCCAGAGTGCATGGTGTGCGGCCTTCTTCAAGAATATAGTAGTTACATAAATGCGAATAGTGGAAGGATACCAATCAGCCAATCAAAAGAATGGTAAACAGGGGATACTCAAGGGGGGGCGAGGAGCTGGACAAAGATAAGAAAAGAACAAGCCAACACAAGACAACAAATAAGAAGCAAGAAAACGAGAGTGAAAATAAAGCCAAGAAATGGAAAGCAATGGGCAGACTGTAAGCCCACTGTAAATTCCCACAATAGGTTTTTGGCAACCAGCTGTCTGGTAGTAGAAACCCAAAAAAGAGGAGAAATAAGAGGGATGTGAATGGTGATGAGAGAAAAAAACAGCAGGTTTGGAATCAAAACGAAACAGCCTGTTCATTGAGCATTCCCAGCACTCAGTGGCACCCATCGCGCCCCTGCACCTATGTGTTTCTGTTTGTTTACAAAAAAAACACTGACTGCAGCTTGCTTGTTTGGGTAGTCAGCAGCGGTTATTTGATTGAGACAGGAGCTGTTGGCTTGGGGAGCCTCGCGTTCTCTGTAGTTCGCTCTTTGGAGGCAGTGTGAGTCAGGCTCTGCAGTCCGGCAGCCTGGTGCCGGAAGGCGTGTCCATATACACCTATTCCTGCACCGCTCCACGGGCTCACGCTGGCGCCGGGCCTTTGTTTACAGGAGCCTGTTTGCCCTTTAATGCAGTTCGTATCGGGCAATTCGCTTAGTATCTGGCCGAAAGGCCAGCGACCCCTGGTGTCCGAGAGGCGCCATGCAGCCGGTCTTTTCTTCGGCTGGAGCCACCACCCTTTTGTGAAAACACAGACAGTCTGACTGACTGACTGCGGCAGCTCCTGCTCCCCTGATGCTCTCTCGCTCACGCCCTATAATCAGCCGTATTGTGCATCACTTGGGCTGTCGCTTGTTCTCGTAATCCGCAGAAGCATTTGTTCTCCTTATAACTGCACCGGTAAGATTATTTTTTAAATTATCTTTATTTGTAAGGATCAAAGATATAATAAAATAGAGCTTGGGAATGATAATAGCATTTTATTCTAAGTTGGATGTAAGTGACATTTATATTGTGTCCTGTGCTTTCTTTAATTGCTCGCTAAAAAACATTCAGGAACTGTGGATTAAATACATGAGTTGCGCTGGAATTAGGAGTGCGGGGGTGCTGCAGCACCCCCATAAATCCTTGATGGGGTTCAGATGGGGAAATGACAAAGCAGAGGCCTTTACTTATTTGGCCGGAAGTATTTACTGAGTGTTAAAGTACAAACTGTGTCCCGAAGGACAACTTCGTTTGACAGTGTGCAAATTATTTTAAAATAAAGGCTGCGTTTCCTATTCCTTCCTCTTATTGCATATAAGGGTATTTTATAATTGTAACTAGTGGCCCTTGTACTGGGGTGCAAGTAAAAGTAATTTATAATATTCCACATATTTTATATCACATAAGTAAATAAAGATGTGGTTGCTTTACAAAGTAAATTACATTTAACTCAAAATATATATCAGCAGCATGAAAAGTACAATCAAGACATTTAAGTCGGGGGATGTCGCAGGGCAGCAACCCCACTTTAAAAATTGTTGTCTTTGGCCAGCACCCCACCCTAAAAATTGTCCCGGCACCACTGCAATGAATGCCTTTGTTAGGAGTTCATGGCTACTGCTGTTGAGGCCGATGCTGTTTACATTCGGAATTCAGAGGTGTCGGCATTAGGAGGTGAGATGCTGCGGGCATCAATCAATCAATAACTGCCCGTGTTAAGGAGTCACAGACTCTCTGAACTGGCTTCTGTGAGTGTTCGGTTCTGGCGTGGACTACTAAACGATGGTTTTCCTTCTTTAGGGAGTCGGATGGTGCCCTTGTGAGGTATTAGACGCCCTGTATTAGGGGGTAAGAGGCAGGCTGCAATAATAAGCCGGAGGCCGTCTCTGTTGGAGAGTAGAAGGCTGCCTTTTTGGTGAATTCGAGGCACTTTGTGTTAGAGTCCACAGCTGCTGGTAGAGAGTCAGCGGCGGTGTTAGCAAGTCACAAGGCCTGGAGGTGTTATAGAATCTGAGGCTCTCTGTATTGGAGGGTCATGTCTGCATTAGGAGGTCAATGTCTGCATTGGAGAGTCACTGTCTGCATTGGAGAGTCACTGTCTGCATTGCAGAGTCACTGTCTGCATTGGAGAGTCACTGTCTGCATTGGAGAGTCACTGTCTGCATTGCAGAGTCACTGTCTGCATTAGAGAGCCACTGTTTGCATTGCAGAGTCACTGTCTGCATTGCAGAGTCACTGTCTGCATTGGAGAGTCACTGTCTACATTGGAGAGTCACTGTCTGCATTGGAGAGTTACTGTCTGCATTGGAGAGTCACTGTCTGCATTGCAGAGTCACTGTCTGCATTGGAGAGTCACTGTCTACATTGGAGAGTCACTGTCTGCATTGGAGAGTCACTGTCTGCATTGCAGAGTCACTGTCTACATTGGAGAGTCACTGTCTGCATTGGAGAGTCACTGTCTGCATTGCAGAGTCACTGTCTGCATTAGAGAGCCACTGTTTGTATTGCAGAGTCACTGTCTGCATTAGAGAGTCACTGTCTGCATTGCAGAGTCACTGTCTGCATTGGAGAGTCACTGTCTGCATTGGAGAGTCACTGTCTGCATTGGAGAGTCACTGTCTGCATTAGAGAGTCACTGTCTGCATTGGAGAGTCACTGTCTGCATTGGAGAGTCACTGTCTGCATTGGAGAGTCACTGTTTGCATTGCAGAGTCACTGTCTGCATTAGAGAGTCACTGTCTGCACTGCAGAGTCACTGTCTGCATTGGAGAGTCACTGTCTGCATTGGAGAGTCATTGTTTGCATTGCAGAGTCACTGTCTGCATTGGAGAGTCACTGTCTGCATTGCAGAGTCACTGTCTGCATTAGAGAGTCACTGTCTGCATTGCAGAGTCACTGTCTGCATTGCAGAGTCACTGTCTGCATTGGAGAGTCACTGTCTGCATTGGAGAGTCACTGTCTGCATTGGAGAGTCACTGTCTGCATTGGAGAGTCACTGTTTGCATTGCAGAGTCACTGTCTGCATTAGAGAGTCACTGTCTGCATTGCAGAGTCACTGTCTGCATTGGAGAGTCACTGTCTGCATTGGAGAGTCACTGTCTGCATTGGAGAGTCACTGTCTGCATTAGAGAGTCACTGTTTGCATTGCAGAGTCACTGTTTGCATTGCAGAGTCACTGTCTGCATTGTAGAGTCACTGTCTGCATTGTAGAGTCACTGTCTGCATTGGAGAGTCACTGTCTGCATTGGAGAGTCACTGTCTGCATTGGAGAGTCACTGTCTGCATTAGTCACTGTCTGCATTGCAGAGTCACTGTCTGCATTGGAGAGTCACTGTCTGCATTGCAGAGTCACTGTCTGCATTAGAGAGTCACTGTCTGCATTGCAGAGTCACTGTCTGCATTGGAGAGTCACTGTCTGCATTGAAGAGTCACTGTCTGCATTGCAGAGTCACTGTCTGCATTGGAGAGTCACTGTCTGCATTGCAGAGTCACTGTCTGCATTGGAGAGTCACTGTCTGCATTGCAGAGTCACTGTCTGCATTGCAGAGTCACTGTCTGCATTAGAGAGCCACTGTTTGTATTGCAGAGTCACTGTCTGCATTAGAGAGTCACTATCTGCATTGCAGAGTCACTGTCTGCATTGGAGAGTCACTGTCTGCATTGGAGAGTCACTGTCTGCATTGGAGAGTCACTGTCTGCATTGCAGAGTCACTGTCTGCATTGGAGAGTCACTGTCTGCATTGGAGAGTCACTGTCTGCATTAGAGAGTCACTGTTTGCATTGCAGAGTCACTGTCTGCATTGCAGAGTCACTGTCTGCATTGGCGAGTCACTGTCTGCATTAGATAGTCACTGTTTGCATTGCAGAGTCACTGTCTGCATTGGAGAGTCACTGTCTGCATTGCAGAGTCACTGTCTGCATTAGAGAGTCACTGTCTGCCTTGCAGAGTCACTATCTGCATTGCAGAGTCACTGTCTGCATTGGAGAATCACTGTCTGCATTGGAGAGTCACTGTCTGCATTGCAGAGTCGCTGTCTGCATTGGAGAGTCACTGTCTGCATTGGAGAGTCACTGTCTGCATTGGAGAGTCGCTGTCTGCATTGCAGAGTCGCTGTCTGCATTGGAGAGTCGCTGTCTGCATTGGAGAGTCACTGTCTGCATTGCAGAGTCACTGTCTGCATTGGAGAGTCACTGTCTGCATTGGAGAGTCACTGGAGAGTCACTGTCTGCATTGGAGAGTCACTGTCTGCACTGGAGAGTCACTGTCTGCATTGGAGAGTCACTGGAGAGTCACTGTCTGCATTGGAGAGTCACTGTTTGCATTGCAGAGTCACTGTCTGCATTGCAGAGTCACTGTCTGCATTGGAGAGTCACTGTCTGCATTGGAGAGTCACTGTCTGCATTGCAGAGTCACTGTCTGCATTGGAGAGTCACTGTCTGCATTGGAGAGTCACTGTCTGCATTAGAGAGTCACTGTCTGCACTGCAGAGTCACTGTCTGCATTAGAGAGTCACTGTCTGCATTGCAGAGTCACTGTCTGCATTGGAGAGTCACTGTCTTCATTGCAGAGTCACTGTTTGCATTGCAGAGTCACTGTCTGCATTGTAGAGTCACTGTCTGCATTGGAGAGTCACTGTCTGCATTGGAGAGTCACTGTCTGCATTAGTCACTGTCTGCATTGCAGAGTCACTGTCTGCATTGGAGAGTCACTGTCTGCATTGTAGAGTCACTGTCTGCATTGCAGAGTCACTGTCTGCATTAGGGAGTCACTGTCTGCATTGCAGAGTCACTGTCTGCATTGGAGAGTCACTGTCTGCGTTGGAGAGACTGTCTGCATTGCAGAGCCACTGTCTGCATTGCAGAGTCACTGTCTGCATTGGAGAGTCACTGTCTGCATTGCAGAGTCATTGTCTGCATTGCAGAGTCACTGTCTGCATTGGAGAGTCACTGTCTGCATTGGAGAGTCACTGTCTGCATTGCAGAGTCACTGTCTGCATTAGAGAGCCACTGTTTGTATTGCAGAGTCACTGTCTGCATTAGAGAGTCACTGTCTGCATTGGAGAGTCACTGTCTGCATTGGAGAGTCACTGTCTGCATTGGAGAGTCACTGTCTGCATTGGAGAGTCACTGTCTGCATTGGAGAGTCACTGTCTGCACTGCAGAGTCACTGTCTGCATTAGAGAGTCACTGTCTGCATTGCAGAGTCACTGTCTGCATTGGAGAGTCACTGTCTGCATTGCAGAGTCACTGTTTGCATTGCAGAGTCACTGTCTGCATTGTAGAGTCACTGCCTGCATTGGAGAGTCACTGTCTGCATTGGAGAGTCACTGTCTGCATTAGTCACTGTCTGCATTGCAGAGTCACTGTCTGCATTGGAGAGTCACTGTCTGCATTGCAGAGTCACTGTCTGCATTAGAGAGTCACTGTCTGCATTGCAGAGTCACTGTCTGCATTGGAGAGTCACTGTCTGCATTGGAGAGTCACTGTCTGCATTGGAGAGTCACTGTCTGCACTGCAGAGTCACTGTCTGCATTAGAGAGTCACTGTCTGCATTGCAGAGTCACTGTCTGCATTGGAGAGTCACTGTCTGCATTGCAGAGTCACTGTTTGCATTGCAGAGTCACTGTCTGCATTGTAGAGTCACTGTCTGCATTGGAGAGTCACTGTCTGCATTGGAGAGTCACTGTCTGCATTAGTCACTGTCTGCATTGCAGAGTCACTGTCTGCATTGGAGAGTCACTGTCTGCATTGTAGAGTCACTGTCTGCATTGCAGAGTCACTGTCTGCATTGGAGAGTCACTGTCTGCATTGCAGAGTCACTGTCTGCATTAGAGAGTCACTGTTTGTATTGCAGAGTCACTGTCTGCATTAGAGAGTCACTGTCTGCATTGCAGAGTCACTGTCTGCACTGCAGAGTCACTGTCTGCACTGGAGAGTCACTGTCTGCATTGGAGAGTCACTGTCTGCATTGCAGAGACACTGTCTGCATTGGAGAGTCACTGTCTGCATTGGAGAGTCACTGTCTGCATTAGAGAGTCACTGTTTGCATTGCAGAGTCACTGTCTGCATTGCAGAGTCACTGTCTGCATTGGCGAGTCACTGTCTGCATTAGATAGTCACTGTTTGCATTGCAGAGTCACTGTCTGCATTGGAGAGTCACTGTCTGCATTGCAGAGTCACTATCTGCATTAGAGAGTCACTGTCTGCATTAGAGAGTCACTGTCTGCATTGCAGAGTCACTGTCTGCATTGCAGAGTCACTGTCTGCATTGGAGAATCACTGTCTGCATTGGAGAGTCACTGTCTGCATTGCAGAGTCGCTGTCTGCATTGGAGAGTCACTGTCTGCATTGGAGAGTCGCTGTCTGCATTGGAGAGTCACTGTCTGCATTGCAGAGTCGCTGTCTGCATTGGAGAGTCACTGTCTGCATTGGAGAGTCGCTGTCTGCATTGGAGAGTCGCTGTCTGCTTTGCAGAGTCGCTGTCTGCATTGCAGAGTCGCTGTCTGCATTGGAGAGTCACTGTCTGCATTGCAGAGTCACTGTCTGCATTGGAGAGTCACTGTCTGCATTGGAGAGTCACTGGAGAGTCACTGTCTGCATTGGAGAGTCACTGTCTGCATTGGAGAGTCACTGTCTGCATTGGAGAGTCACTGGAGAGTCACTGTCTGCATTGGAGAGTCACTGTTTGCATTGCAGAGTCACTGTCTGCATTGCAGAGTCACTGTCTGCATTGGAGAGTCACTGTCTGCATTGGAGAGTCACTATCTGCATTGCAGAGTGACTGTCTGCATTGGAGAGTCACTGTCTGCATTGGAGAGTCACTGTCTGCATTAGAGAGTCACTGTCTGCATTGCAGAGTCAATGTCTGCATTAGAGAGTCACTGTCTGCATTGCAGAGTCACTGTCTGCATTGGAGAGTCACTGTCTGCATTGGAGAGCCACTGTCTGCATTGCAGAGCCACTGTTTGCATTGCAGAGTCACTGTCTGCATTGGAGAGCAACTGTCTGCATTGGAGAGTCACTGTCTGCATTGGAGAGTCACTGTCTGCATTGGAGAGTCACTGTTTGCATTGCAGAGTCACTGTCTGCATTGCAGAGTCACTGTCTGCATTGGAGAGTCACTGTCTGCATTGGAGAGTCACTGGAGAGTCACTGTCTGCATTGGAGAGTCACTGTCTGCATTGGAGAGTCACTGTCTGCATTGGAGAGTCACTGGAGAGTCACTGTCTGCATTGGAGAGTCACTGTTTGCATTGCAGAGTCACTGTCTGCATTGCAGAGTCACTGTCTGCATTGGAGAGTCACTGTCTGCATTGGAGAGTCACTATCTGCATTGCAGAGTGACTGTCTGCATTGGAGAGTCACTGTCTGCATTGGAGAGTCACTGTCTGCATTAGAGAGTCACTGTCTGCATTGCAGAGTCAATGTCTGCATTAGAGAGTCACTGTCTGCATTGCAGAGTCACTGTCTGCATTGGAGAGTCACTGTCTGCATTGGAGAGTCACTGTCTGCATTGCAGAGCCACTGTTTGCATTGCAGAGTCACTGTTTGCATTGCAGAGTCACTGTCTGCATTGGAGAGCAACTGTCTGCATTGCAGAGTCACTGTCTGCATTGGAGAGTCACTGTCTGCATTGGAGAGTCACTGTTTGCATTGCAGAGTCACTGTCTGCATTGCAGAGTCACTGTCTGCATTGGGGAGTCACTGTCTGCATTGGAGAGTCACTGTCTGCATTGGAGAGTCACTGTTTGCATTGCAGAGTCACTGTCTGCATTGCAGAGTCACTGTCTGCATTGGAGAGTCACTGTCTGCATTGCAGAGTCACTGTCTGCATTGGAGAGTCACTGTCTGCATTGCAGAGTCACTGTTTGCATTGCAGAGCCACTGTCTGCATTGGAGAGTCACTGTCTGCATTGAAGAGTCACTGTCTGCATTGGAGAGTCACTGTCTGCATTGCAGAGTCACTATCTGCATTGGAGAGTCACTGTCTGCATTGGAGAGTCACTGTCTGCATTGGAGAGTCACTGTCTGCATTGGAGAGTCACTGTCTGCATTGCAGAGTCACTGTCTGCATTAGGAGGTCAATGTCTGCCCTTAAATAGAAAGCTGGAGGCTCTCGGTGCTAGGGAGATGGAGGAGGTATTAGAGAGTCAGAGAGTGGGTACCTGTGAGGTGGAGAGTCCCTGGCGCGGTGTCCCCGTGGCGGCCTGCTCCTCATGGTGTCATTTTTGCAGACGCAGTATGTTTCCTAATTCAGAAGACCAGTGCTGAGTCTCACTCTGTTGGAAGTAAAGGGTACCACGAAAGGAATACTTGCTTTGACACAGGTCACCACCACCCCCAATAGCAGGCCATGACGCTAGCAGTGGTTGGTGCCAGCTGTTGCTAGTGGTGGGATACAGTCCTTTGGACCCAAGACCCACCAGGGAGGCTGCCTTTGGGGTCTCTTGATTACATCCCTCTAGTTGGTAAAGAATGGGCTCTGCGGTCTCCGCTGTTTGCACGCCGCATGCATGAGAGCGCTTGGGTGCTAGAGAGGCGGCAGGGAGCTCCTGAGGTTGAAGATCACTCCAGAAAGTTTAGATGGCAGTCAGTGCTGCTGTCTCCCTCTCCTCCCTACACGCCCCCTGTGTGTCTCCCTTGACCCCCCCTTCCCTGAGGGGGCCAAAGGCATGGCTCAGCCTGCACACCTGATTACCTCCTTAGCCCCTGCATCCTGTGCTCTCTCCCACCGGTGAAGGGAGACCCCAGCAACCCCTCCTTATTGGCCAGAAAGTTTTCTGGAAGCCTGTACACAGCCTGAGTGTGACAACTCCCCCGTGGCTAATTATCATGGGCCTGTGGCACGCCTGAAAAAAATACATTTTGTTTGGATTTTTTCACCCCTTAAGGTTGGAGTGGACTTTAGATCAGAGTGGAAAGTTGGATTTGGGCCAACTAGCCCAAGACTGGGTACACTCTGACCACAGTATCATTTCCAGCCTTTACCATTTACTAAAGGAGCTTTCCACCAGTGGCGGCTCGCAGAGGGAGTGCTGCGGGGCGGTGGGGCGGGGGAGGGGCTGGGTGGTGGGGTAGTGGAGTCGGTCATACGATGGGCAGGAGTAAGGTAAGTAAATAAATAAAACTATTTGCCTTGCGCTCGCTGCATCGCCAAGTTGGCGATGCAGCGAGCGCAAGGTAAATAGTTTTATTTATTTATTTACTTACGTTTTTTATGTCCGACTCCACTACCCCACCACCCAGCCCCTCCCCCGCCCCTCCCTGCCGCCCGCAGCACTCCCTCTGCGAGCCGCCACTGCTCTCCACATCAGTGTAGAGGTAGGTGGAAGGACTATAACACTAGACTAAGGAAGCCACTTTGCTCCTGCTGCTGAAGGAGACAATGTGGAGGACTGTCCTTCGTGCAGAAGACAGACACTGCATCCAGAGCCCAGATGTGTGTTACAGTACCTTGCAGTGAGGACAAGCTGGAGAGCTGAGACCATAACCTGCTCTGGCTGCTCAGCCTAACCTGCATGTACCCTGCGAGTGGCACTGACATGAAGAGTGCCCATGTGTTTCACCTCTGCCTCTACACTGTGAGATTTGCTGGATGCAACCAGATGCTCTTGTATTTTGTGATTGCGGCTGCCCGGGTCGCACGCAGGGCGCCATTCTAAAAGGGCGGCCCCATAGTGCCACATTCAGGCACACTTCCCACACAGTCCACTCACCTGGACCGACCCTCTACGGGCGCTGCTGGTGAAATATGAAATGAAATAATTAAATGAAATATGAAATAATAAATATGAAATACCAGCATTTGTAAAGCGCACAGCTACCTCCGGAGAGGTGTCCCGGCGCTGGGGGCCATCGGGAAGATTAAGCGAGCTATTGCCCAGAGTCACAAGGTGCTGGGCTAACCTGCCGCCGGCGATCGAAACATGAGTCCCCGTGTTCCGGAGTCAGCCGCCCTGGCCGCTGCACCACACCTCTTCCAGTGGTGCCTCGGCGCGCTCCCTGCATCACTTCCGGGGCAGGTGGGGACAGGCAACAAGGTATTTATACCTGCTCCCATCCATGTGCTGCCCCCTCTTTCACCATCTCAGGACAAACTGTCACCTGCCCTATCCTATACCCAGTGGGCCAGCGGAGTGATTTTCCTGTGCTGACCATGCTTAATTGTTTATTTGTGTTACAGGCGGAGTTACTGGGCTATCTGCAGGTAATTTGGTATGCAAGGGTACCATTTCAGGGAGCACAGCTGGGGTGCGCTATGCCAGAAACCCGGCAGTCTTTACAGCTGGACCCCAGGAGGCAAGTGATGGCTCCCCTTGACCCCCTCAGGTGGTTGCAAGCCTTAGCAACTGGGGGCATGCCTAGTGACATTCCGCCCTCCAAACGGTGGGAGTTCTACTTCTGGACTGGTGGTCCATGGTCTGTAAGGGAGGAAATCTCCCCAACTGCAATTGAAGCACTGAATGGGCTGGCCCACGGTGCCGATTGGCTCATCAGGCGGGAGGGCAGCTTAGGTACTCCGCGCTGCCTGCCCCTGGATCACCCTTACATCAACCCACCATTTGTCATATTTCATTTTGCAATTAAACCTGCAGCAAAATAATTTCCACATAACAATGTGTGTAGTCTGAATTATTTCATCATTGTGGGTCACGTGGTCATTTACCCAGGGGAGGCTCCTCCGCTAAGGCACAGGAGCGTCGTCCCACTGCCTTTCAGCACTGCAAAAAAGGAAATATAAAATGATAATAACGCAACGTTATTATCATTTTATTTTTCCATGCTGAGGCAGTTTTGCGGGGTGGGGCTGGCTGGGCAGTGCAGGGGGAGAGTGGTGGCACTCTAAGTGCGCATGACGGGTTGGCCGGTCGTCTTGGGCCGGCAAACAGTCATGCGCACTTTGCATGTTCTTCCCCCCCGGCTGTGGAGTCCCTGTCTGAGCGCCAAAACACAGTGCTCAGACCAATCACAACGCCACCTTGCAGCGTTGTGATTGACGTAAGGGAGCCTGGGTGCTTCCTGCATCCACAGAAGGAAGAGGACGGAGGAGAGGTGGGGGCCGGCCAGCCGGCAGGTAAGTGATTTTTTTTTTTAAAACCCCGCCGCACTACTGCTTCCCGGGAGTAATCGCCACTGCATTTACCAGTGTTGCTGAGGAGGGTTGCCGATATTGGCGATATGCCCAAAAGCCCACCAGCATCGCACTCTGTGAATCCTTGTAAAACCTTAGTGCCTGACAAACCAGTATGCTTGTATGACCTTAGTGCCTGACAGCTCATCACTGCTGAGTCCTGTGATCATTGGAACTGTCAGACCTGAGTGCCCGACACTCTTGTGGAAACTGGTGTGTCAATGCCACGGACTGTCTGGTAATCCTGTTAGTATATCGCCCACCACGTACGCCGCCCAGGTTCGTGGAAATTTTTCTGGAATTAGTCCACGATCTCCGTTCACGATACCTAGGTTGGTGGTGATGGGGGATTTTAACTTCCACTGGGAGCAAACACCCAAAGATAGCCAGGCAAAACAGCTAGAAGAGGCGCTGATCTCCTTAGAACTTCGCCAATTAGTGGATGGGCCCACGCATGAGAAGGGCCATACACTGGATCTGGTCTGGTCATCTCTCCCGCTGACCAGCTCCATAGTTATTACTCCCTGCTCCTGGTCGGACCATTATTTAATCCATGGCCGAATCTCCCTTACCAACCTAATAGCGAATCCTCCTCCGGAGTGGAAAGTACTGCGGAGTTGGAACAAGATCAGAGCAGATGATCTGGTAACCACCCTACTACACTCTGCCTCACCAACGACATTACAGGGAGACCTTGATGTTGATAGTTCCACCCTATCGATAAGGCTTAGGAATGCCATTGACATGGTAGCTCCAGCGCGTAGGGAAAGAACTAAGGACAAAGGCAAAGGGGACCCCTGGTTCAATGATGTACTTAGAAAAATGAAACAAACACTTCGCCAGTGTGAGAGAGCCTGGCGGAAAGCGTATGAACCCAGCGTCCGGGCAGAATATGTTTCAATGTTCGCTTCCTACAAGAAGGCTATTCTGTCAAGGAAGGCAGAATTTTACGAAGCAAAGATTGCTGCAGCAATCAATCCTCAGAAGGAGACCTTCCGGATCCTGAACGAGTTAAGAAAGGATAAGGGACAGAAGCTCTCCTTCTGTCAGGAAGATTGTCACAAATTCCAGTCCTTTTTTACTAGGAAAATAAAGGACCTCCTGACGGAAATTCATCGCACCCCGACTTTTTCCTGCTTCGCAGGACTCACCTTCCCGTCTCCTACGTTCACTTACCCACTAACCACTTTGCCACGACTCACGAAGGAGTCCCTGACACTTTTAATCGGCCGGGTGAAATCAGGCTCACCGGCAGACCCATGTCCGCCAAAGATCTTTAAGATGGCTCTCCCTGGAATTGATAGCGAGGTGCTCTCGCTTCTCAATCGGTCCCTGGAAGCAGGGCTTGTCCCTGCTAACTTTAAGGAGGCCCGCGTCATCCCGCTCTTAAAAAAACCTGGGGCAGACACCAAGAATGTAAAAATGTTTAGGCCAATCTCGCAGCTGCCTTTCCTTGCTAAAGTATTAGAACAGCATGTACTACATTCCCTCTCACGCCATCTTGAAGACAATCACCTCCTAGAATTTAATCAGGCAGGGTTCAGGGCTCACCACAGCACGGAATTGGTTATGCTATCTGTGCTGGATGAATTAAGACTAAGGGCAGACAAGAAAAAGCCATGTGCCCTGGTTTTACTGGACCTATCCGCGGCATTTGACACGGTCAATCATGACCAATTACTGTCGCGGATCTCGGATCTGGGAATCCGGGGCACGGCCCTGGCCTGGCTTTCATCCTTTCTTAAGGATCGCTCACAGAGAGTTCAGCTAGCTGATCTGGTGTCCGATCTAGGCACACTCATGTGGGGTACCTCAGGGCTCGGCACTATCACCCCTCCTTTTCAACGCCTACCTTCAGCCCTTGATATCTGCACTAAACCAGATGGAGTGCCGGATCTATAACTATGCCGACGACACCCAAATCATCATCCAGATTGACAGCTCGCCGACGGCCCATTTAAGGATGCAAAACATTTTGAAATTCACTGTCAACTGGATGACGGCCAATTCCCTTAAAATCAATCCAGACAAGACTGAGGTACTGGCCGTCACCACAGTTTCCAATCCATGGAACAATCTTTTTTGGCCACAAGAACTTGGCCCCTTTCCGGAACCGGCCGGGGTCGTGAAAAGCCTGGGCATCAAAATTGATGCCAAGCTATCTATGATACAACAGGTGTCGGCAGTAGTGGGAACCTGTGTTGGCCTGTTGAGACAGCTGCGGAAACTGGCCCCTCTTATTACCTTCTCCACACTCAGACTGGCGGTCTCAGCAATGATACTGTCGCGTCTGGACTATGGCAACTCCCTGTATATTGGCCTCCCGTGACTACTGTTGGCCAGACTACAGGTTGTTATGAATGACGCGGCCAGACTAATTTTCAGAATGCCGAGACGAGCACACGCCACTTCTTTGCTACGCGAACTACATTGGCTCCCGGTCAGGCAGAGAATCAAGTTTAAAGGTCTCTGCATTGCTCATAAAGCCATGTATGGCCAAGCCCCAAGATATATCAAAGACCGCCTAGCCAACTACGCCCCTAGCAGGGTGCTCCGGTCAGCAGAGGCCAGCTTACTGGTCTGCCCCCGTTTCAACCCATTCTTCCGTGGGAGGAAGAGCCTTTTCAACATCAATCCCTCAGATTTGGAATAGTCTCCCGGCAAATCTACGCAAGGAAGCGAACCTCCTCCCCTTTAGGAAGAAGCTGAAGACAGTACTTTTCTCAGAAGCTTGGGGCATTATTTAACAGCTGCTATTTCCCTACTAACATGGATAGGTACTCCCTCTGGTAGCGCTTAGAGACCTGCTGGTGATAATGCGCTCGATAAATATAAATTACAATTACAATTACAATGTGGTTCGTATATCCGCCAGCACATTACCATTGCACCTTCTGTTCTTCTGCAACCTGACTTCCGGGTGGGGCTATGCCCAGTGGCGTAGCTAGGCACTCTGCCGCCCGTGGCGGTCCCTGCCTTTTGCCGCCGCCGAGCGCCTAAGAGCAGGGGGGGGGGGGTGCTGGCGATAAATTTACCTGCCGCCCCCAAATCTCGTGCCGCCCGGGGCGTACCGCCCCCTCCGCCCCCCCCTTGCTACGCCAGTGGCTATGCCCACCCATCCGCCTTTGCTGCTAAAGATTCTGTCGCCTCTTAGAGTTCCAGGCTGGCACGAGAGTCTGCCTTGTCGCTGCTCACTGCCCACTTTCCCACCTGTCTTCAAACTGCAGCTGCTGCTCCTTCCTGGGCTGGTGCACATTGAACCAGCTGCATCCACCCGTGCTGAGCAGTGCAGACCCCTGACCTGAACAAGCCACAAGGACTGCAGCAACAAAGGCTGAATCAGGTGTTGAACTGTGCTGGTGGCACCGACTCCCTCGATGATGCTGTGTTGGCTGTAGTGACGTCACTGCTCCAAATTAATAAAATGACAATCTGTGTTTTCTATTTAACACCTCAAAAAACCTAAACTAAATAATATTTCCATTGTACCTGCATCCCTGAGAGAGTGTCTTCCTGGGGAGAATAGAATAGTTACTAAGTAACAAGAAATATATTTGGAGAATACACAATGTAAAATGGAACTTATTAAAACATTGAGCACATTATCTTCATAACTGTAATAATAAAATAATATGAATAGTCATATATTTTACTCAAAAGATATTCTATTTATTATGAGTGATGCATGCGGTGAATGAACTAAGTCTTCCACCTTCACGACCCTCCAAGAGTTAGTCTTCATTGCTTGCCTTTGCTACCCCCTGAAAGTCCAAGCCTAAGAAAGACGTCATTGGTGGTTCGGTGAGCTCACATTAAAGTCTGGTTGCAGTGTTTCCAAAGGCGATGGCGATCCTGGCCAGATGGATTGCCTCACTTCCTTGAGTCACACAGGCCCCGGGCCTGACGCTGTCTGTTCGAGAGGGTTGATGGCCTCTGTATTGGAGAGACTAGGGCAGTCCCTAGGAGGGATTCAAAGGCTGCTGCTGTGGAATGCTGAGTGTGTCTGCTGAGAGAACGCGGTGACGCATGGAAGCTTGCTGGCCTGTGACGTGCGGGGGCCAGCCTGGCAGCCATTTTAGAGTTTGCGAAAGGATGACGCCCTGATAGGTGCTAAGGATGCTGTGGGTGTTAACCAGGACCTAACGCCGAGTAAAGAACCTATCTCTCACCTAAGTTGCCCCGGACTCTGGTATACTGCAGACTCTTCTCTCCAACTAAAAGAGCTATATATAGTTGTCGGAGAGTGTAATAGAGAGTCAAGGCTGTGAGAGGTCGCCTATGTTAGGCAGGCAGTAGATGTTGGTCTTAGAGAGTCAGAAGCTGTATGTGTTGCAGAATATGAGGTGTCTGTATTAGAGGCATGGGGGTCTCTGTGTTAGAGAGTCGTGGTGTATCAAACATGCTGCCTCCGTGAAGGAAACAGATGGCGCCTGTATTTCCAAGGCTGTCTGTGTCAGGACATGAGAGGGCAGCTGAGTTTAGATGCAGATAAACTTCAAATACAAACGACAATGATCTTTTTTATTTCACACCAACCGTGATGTCACTTCCCTCTTTCTAGTGAATACCAGGAGCGTTACTCGCTGTTTCCTAGTGTTGTGTGCATGTTTTCTTTCTTTTACATTTTTAATAACGTTTCAGGCAGTTCTCTCAGATGAAGAGCGTGTCTATAAGGGAACACTCGCATCTTAGGTGAGAGCCGGCGTCATGTGCATTATTGATTTATTCAGAGGTGGGAAAGCTTTGCTCTCTGAATCCTCGTCTGAAAGCATAATTGGACACAGCTGTTGTGATGCAGAGACACTTTAACCCACAAAACACGTTGTACAGCGCTGTCTCCCACTCACTGTTGGTCTTTTTAAAAACGAAGTCCCTAGACTGTGTTTCTCCTGTCCCATTTCTGTCCACCTCTCCGCGCTCCTAGCTGTATATCTTGTTCCCCACTTTTGGATGCCAGCCCTCTTCTAATAGTGTGTTCTAGAAACTCTTGTGTGAGTTTCATAGCATAGAGAGTGTAATAAAAGCCTGACACAAAACACAACAGTAAGACTAACCCTGCGGTATGGCACTAGGAAGCACAGCACAAAGACCGGAAGAGGCAGCACTGGTTTCTGCTAAAAGAGGCCCCACTTTTCTTCATAAAATCAAACTGCTGTCTGTCACTTAAAGAGTCTGCTTCTGAAGCATCAGTGAACTTCCCCCCACACATCACCAAGTCAGAGCCCTCCAGGGAAACCAAGGGCCTAGAGGAGTTGGAGGTGTGAGGGAAGATGTGAGGTCACAAAGGAAGTGGCATGACGTCACAGAGGTGGGGGTATGGCAGCTGCCATCACCCCTGGGCCTTGTCAGAGCAGCTGCTGCCATCTCTAGGGTACAGAAGCAGGGTACAGGGCCAGGCAGACACTGGAATATGACCCTCTCAAGGACTGGACCCCAGCACCAAAGAATAACACCAAGGTGAGCAAAGGCGCCTGCGGCCTACCATATCCAAAAGGGGGAGTGTCATGTGGCAAATAACTAGGATAAATGGCAAAGTGTTGAGAGAATAAAGGAGAGGCGAGGCATCGCAATACACTGGCCTTACCAGCATTTCTCTGGACCACACCAGTGAGATTTGAAGGCGGAGAACAGACTCTTTAGCAGAGAACGTTCAACACACAGAAATCCCCCCCTGTATTTGGCAAAACCTTAAGTTATCAACCCACCCCACCAAGCCAAATATTAGGAAGCACGCTGGAGATGTAATAAGCCGCAATTAAACAAGAAGGGAAACATGGTTAGTAAAAGAATTATTGCTATTCCAGCATCTAGTTGAAAATCACCCTCAATACAAACCCAGGCACTATAAATATTAGGCAATCTACAAAGCCAAACATGGGACCTTCTAGGAATATAAGGTGATCCAACTGAACTACCCATGGTACTTATGAAAAAACACAGCAGAAGTTACCAGGGGATGGGCACACTAGAGTATAGACAACATCCCACAGAAACATCTACAGAAGAGGAATGCTACAGCCACTAGAAACTGCTTCTTCATGTCAGATTCCACAATTTGCTATCACACTTATTAAAAACACAACATAAAGGGCACACAAGAAATGTGAGACCTGCAGCAGAAACAACCTTTGTGGGCAGTCTAGAAATATGAGACTATGGTAACAAAAGAAACATTCAGAGGCAAACTTAAGACATGAATCTCTTCTCTGCCCACAAAACATATGAAGCCAACCCAGAAAGAGTGGCGTCCTGACGAGGAACCCCCCAGCTTGCCCACTAGCGTGACCCAGCACAGAGTGCCCATATAGAAATCTCAGAGCCGTGACAGAAACATCCATGAATGATTTGCATGACCTGGAGTGATTGGGATTTCAGACACAGCAATGAATTCGATCTAGGTCTTGAGCGGGAGTGTGCAGCACGTGAGACTGGGAGATGTTTGGGGGCAGTGGGGCAGGACTGTTGCTCTGTGATCTGTGATCTGTAATCTGTCCCCATGAATGTTCTGTGTTCTCCCCAGTAATAACCATGTCGGCGGAGCTAGAGGCGGCCTTCCGTAAGTTTGCCATGCATGGCAACACAGCAGCGACCGGAAATGACATGACAGGGAAGAACTTCTCGAAGCTCTGCAAAGACACGGGTGTCTTAAATGGGAAAGATATTACCAGCACTGACGTGGACATCGTATTCAGCAAAGTCAAGTAAGTATGTGTGTGACAGTGGGGTTTGCTGGGCATGGGTTAGGGGCAGAGGGTGTGAGGGAGAGAGATGGGCAGGAACCTCATCTTCAACAAAGACAAAGCAGTGGGCAGTGCCCAGTTGTATTTTAGGTGAGGGGTGGGGAGGGGCAGAGGGTGTGAGGGAGAGAGGTGGGCAGGAACCTCATCTTCAACAAAGACAAAGCAGTGGGCAGTGCCCAGTGGTATTTTAGGTGAGGGGTGAGGAGGGGCAGAGGGTGTGAGGGAGAGAGGTGGGCAGGAACCTCATCTTCAACAAAGACAAATCAGTGGGCAGTGCCCAGTGGTATTTTAGGTGAGGGGTGGGGAGGGGCAGAGGGTGTGAGGGAGAGAGGTGGGCAAGAACCTCATCTTCAACAAAGACAAAGCAGTGGGCAGTGCCCAGTGGTATTTTAGGTGAGGGGTGGGGAGGGGCAGAGGGTGTGAGGGAGAGAGGGTGGGCAGGAACCTCATCTTCAACAAAGACAAAGCAGTGGGCAGTGCCCAGTGGTATTTTAGGTGAGGGGTGGGGAGGGGCAGAGGGTGTGAGGGAGAGAGGTGGGCAGGAACCTCATCTTCAACAAAGACAAAGCAGTGGGCAGTGCCCAGTGGTATTTCAGGTGAGGGATGGGGAGGGGCAGAGGGTGTGAGGGAGAGAGGTGGGCAGGAACCTCATCTTCAACAAAGACAAAGCAGTGGGCAGTGCCCGGTGGTATTTTAGGTGAGGGGTGGGAGGGGCAGAGGGTGTGAGGGAGAGAGGTGGGCAGGAACCTCATCTTCAACAAAGACAAAGCAGTGGGCAGTGCCCGGTGGTATTTCAGGTGAGGGATGGGGAGGGCACTGTAAGAGAACCAGCACAGATATAGTCATCCTGTTTAGCAAAGTTAATTGAGGATGCATAGTCACTGGCCTCTTGTAGGGAAGGAGGGAGCATACCAGTTTGCACCGATTCCTCATACATATCAAGGAGATAGGGAGCCTACAGGGTCCCAAACTCCTTATAAAAGGCTGCCATGAGGCCATCAAGGCCAGGGGCCTTGTCTCCAGGCAAGCCAGCAATAAACCTGGGTTATTGCTACAGTGAAGGGCTTATTCAGAAGGAGGCAGAGGCTGTCCTCTAACCAGAGTAGCTGCACCAAGTCCAAGTAGGAGGCCAAGTCAGGGGGAGTAGAGGGTTGAGAGGTGGAGTACAAATTTGCATAGAAATCAACCATGGTGCATTGGACTGCCTCACTACCCACCTGTACGTTTTGTTGGTCAACCAATACATCGACTACGTAGTCACTCAGCCAAGGTCTTTGCAACAAACCAGCCAAGGTGTTGCCTGCCCTCTCCCCCTCACCGTAACGTCTTCCCAGATAATGGGTCTCCCGAAGCACCTCCTACTTATACTACGCAAGTTTACTTCAAATGTAAGCGAGTAGGCCCATCTCGCCAGTGTTGAAATATTGGAGTACTATGGCCCGAATATCCGATTCCAGACGGAACAGAGTCACCTGGATCGTCTTTGACACCCCAGCCTGTTTGGCAATGCAGACCCGCGAGTGACCACTTTGAAGGCCTCCCAGAGGGTAGACGGGAAGTCCACCGATTATACGTTTAGGGTGAAATATTCCACAATTACTTCCCAGACCTCATGACAGAATACCTAGTCCCGTAAGGCCCCGGTAGCAAGTCTCCAAGAACAAGAGCGCAGAACAGCGTCAGGTGGACGTATCTCCAAGAGCACAGGGGCATGATCAGACAGCATTTAAGCAAGATGTTGGACATCATGGTCCCAAGAAACTACATCCCCCGTAACAAGCCAAAAATCTATTCTGGACCAAGTGTTGTGTGTAGAAGTAATGCAAGTTCCTTCCGTGCTGTGTAAATTACGAGCACGCCAAACGTCAGTCAGGCTATTATCGGCTATGATTGCGTGGAGCTGTGCAGCGGACTGTGGGTGGCGAGACGCACTGGATCTGTCAGCTGTGGCATCTAATAGTACATTAAAGTCCCCGGTCCCATAGTGCCCACCAGTCTCCAGACCTCAGGGAAGAAGGCAGTGTTGTCTGTGTTGGGGCCGTATACCAATACAAGTATCAGCAGGCAGCCCTGTAAGATCCTGGCCAGTATAACGTATCAGCCCTGTGGGTCACAAAGCGCTGAGCGCGTGCGCCATTGTAAGCCTCTCTGAAGAACTACGTCCACTCCCCTAGCATAATTTGAGTAGCAGGCCACATGCTTCTTGCCCAGCCAATGCGCCATCAGGTGTGTCAGTTTTGAGTTCATCAAGTGGAGTTCCTGCAAGAAGCATATATCGATTTTGTGGCACTCCAAATAGGAAAAGACTTGTCATGCCTTCCGTCTGTCATTCATGCCGCTACTATTCCAAGTCAAACATTTAAGGGACTCCATCAGGGAACATAGTGAGTGCAATCGACAGACCCAAACGGGCAAGTGCTGGCAATGTAGAGGGGAAAAGAATGTGATGTTGTGTGGCAAAACAGGAAGGAAATTAAGCAAACAGAGAACAGTGTCAAAACAGTGTAGCAAAACCCACCACCCACTTTGGCCCCCCAATTGGACCAAATGTGACCATCCCACCTGCCCAACAATCCCCAATTTACAGTCTGACACATCTTGGAGGGACTCATCCCAAGAGGGTGGGAGGGGGCGAGGGAGCAGCCCAACACTCTCCCAGCACAGGAAGCGCTGGGTGGTCGGAAGAAAGAGTTAGTTGAGCTATGGACGAGCGCATCTAGCCAAAGGTAACAGCTATATTTTCCCACCCTCGGGTATACGGATGCAAGATTAAACAACCATGTGGCAGGCGGGTTACTGAGGGAAGTAGCCTGGTCCCAGGCAGTAGCAAGGTTCTCATCTTTCAGTACCAAGGAGCCTAGGCCCAGGCAGTAGCACGGTTCTCATCTTTTAGTACCAGGAAGATTAAATGCATTCAATCATTGTCTCTAAGCCGGTCATGGCCTGAGTCCTCAGATGAGGGTGGAGGGAGTTTCTCAGCTGCCGGCAGTCCCCTGGCAAATTTGGCGGCCTCCTTCGGGTCTGTGAAAACGTATGTTTTGCCCAGGTGTTGTATGCAAAGTTTAGCAGGATATATCAAAGAGTATTTGGCATCTGTTTTTTGAAGTGTTCGTTTCACCAGAAGATAGTCCTGTCGGGTGAACTGAACGGCCATGAACAAGTCCCGAAAAAAGGAAATCTTGCTCCCCTGGAACTGGAGTGGACAACATTCTCTAGCAAGGCGGAATGTGGTATCCCTGTCCCCATAATTCAGAAGCCTAGCTATAATCGGCCTGACGGGAGCACCCGGTGGAGGTCGCGGACCCAATGATCTATGCACCCTCTCAACAATCAGCATGGGGGGCAATGCTGCTCCTAAGAGTGTACGTAACTGGTTTTCTACAAAGTCTTCGATGCGGCCCATGGCAGTCGATTCCGGTACACCCAAAATATGCAGATTATTGCACCGGGATCGTGAATATAAATCTTCATTTTTATTCCGATTGTCTTCAAGAACTTTCTCCATCTGGAGCAGGCGTTCCCCCGTCGAGGAGTACGAGTCTTTCACCTCAGAGGTACGATGTTCAAGTTGGTCCAGTTGCCCCTCGTGCCAATCAACCTTATCTTTCAGACGGTCAAAACGATCTGCCAGCATGTTAATTTTAGAGTCAATGGTGTGCAGGCTTTGCTCAAGGTCCATAAACATTGAGCGGATATCTGACTCCGGGGCCAAGTTTGCCTCAGTCTGGCAGCTCTGCATGGGCTCCTCCTGCGAAGACTCCATGCTGCGTGTCATCTTGCGCGGCTCAAATGGCAGCCTGGACTGCCTATTGTCAGCATTCCCCATAGTGGCGGCTGTCACATTGTGAGCCCTGGGGCGCAGTGGTAATATGCAGATAAGACAGGGGGGAACAAGGCGAGATAATCGTGCTGGCTGGACAACTTCCCAGCTTGGAGAACCAACCTATGGGTACAATTAAATTTGCATATAGGATGTTAGGAGTGAGGTGCATTCTATATGGTCTGATCCGAGGTGGTGTTCTGATTATTTAATCTGGAGGGATTGGGACCCGCCATCCAAGGCAGCAGGGCAATATCTTCTATCTGCCACAGGGCCGTCACCGCAGAGTCCCACCTCACTCTGGAAAGGCCACCATGGGGGGCATGAGCAGACAGGTGACGGCCCTCAGGATCCAGTGCCCAAGAGCAGGGTTAGCCGAGTACTCCAGTCCGCACTGCTGCAGACCAGGGGCCGTCAACACTATGTGAGAGGTCCACTCCCCCAGTGAACCTCACTACAGTGAGTGTTCCCTGTTGACACAAGTACAGCGCCCCACAGAGGCTCCCCAAGGCACCCCACATCTTTAGAGCATATGCGTCCCTCCAACAGGGAGCGTCCGCCGTGAGAACAGATTGGCCAGGGGAGACAGCCAAATCGGGACCAAATAAGTGCAACAGTCCCCGCCTCAACTCGGGGGGCGGGGGGGGGCACGAGCAGGCCTGCGGCGGGATCGATGAAGGGGAGGATGGTATGTGGTCCAGTCTCCAGAGTACATGCGGCCCCCCGCTTGGGTTGTGGCCACAAAGTCCAGCAGGCCAAGGATTGTGCAGGCTTCTAAGGGCTTGACAGGTGTCCGTACAGCCCAATATGCTGGCTCAAAACAGCCCCCCCCAGCTCCATGGGTCCCCACCAGGTAGCAGGGGTCAAGTTCAGACAGTGTGGGCCTGCGGCGTAGGGGTAGAGCAGGGGCCCAACTGAACCAGCCAGTGATCCAGCAGCAGGGGGCCCTTTTCCCACCACCACCACATGATCTTACAGGCCGCAGGAAATCACCCGCAGCACTCACCGCCTGAGCAGCCTCACGTCCTGAATCCTCCGCTGCAGCCCCCGTCTGTCTCATAGGGGCCGCAACTAAAGCTGAGGCAAGCGGCAACCTCCACAGCGCAGCAGTCCTCTCAGCGGCGTTCAGCAGCTGCCATGTGGAAACCTAGCCGCAATACAACCAAAGTCGCAGCTCGGGCCCATCTGCTGCAATTAAGCTGGCAATGGCATCAGAGGGATCTGTGCATCATCCGCAGGCAGTGCTGCTTCACGCTTGCCCCGATGCCACCACTAAGTGTGGAAAGTTGCCGGATTAAGCAGAGCCCCTTCAGATGGCGTCCATCTTTCAGCTGGGCTAGCTTAGCCCCCTCATTAACATTGGAGCTTCACTGCCGTGCCACCATCTTGGTCGACGGCGTGGCCATGCCCCGCTTATGACTCCATCTTTAGATGAACTTCATGCCACGCACAAACTGGCAGAAGTAGCCCATTTTCCTCCTACATGCTAAAGGTTTGCATTTTATACTGAGTATTTGTCTTTTGCTTGTGACAAAGATAGTATTGCAAATGCAAAAACATCTTCCTTTCCATGCTATAAACTTCAGTAACACAACTGAAAACTTTCAAATGTTTTAGCCTGCGGATCAAATCCTTGTAGTGGAGGAGGTCCACATATTGGATTTTTACTTGCATAAAATGCTACTTGACATTCCTCAGACTAATCAAATTTTGCCTTTCCTTTACATAGTTTCCTCACAGGGTAAGATTTGTCTACAAATTTTAAAACCATGTTTAGAATAAAACTCAGCCTTTCCTAGAAATTATCTCAAATAACATTTATACTGTGTAAAAATTAGTATCTCTTAGGCCTTATTCCATTTCTAAAGACCTCCAGTGGCGGCTCCTCCGTTGGAGCGGAGGAGCGTCGCCCCACTTAAATGGCCCCCAGAACCCAAGAGATGAAAAGTAACATGGTAATTTATTACCATTTTATTTTTCATCATCCTGTCCTGAACTGAGTGTCAGGACAGGGCGGGGCCTGCTGAGTAGCAGAAATCGTGGGCTGCCTGTGCACTTAAGTTTAAAGTGCGCATATCTCTTTGGCTGGCCGTCTTGCGATGGCCAGCCAGACAAGTGCACTTTAAACCTCTCAACCCAGCTGTCTGTAGACAGCTGGGTTGAGAGCAAGTGCAGGCCTCCAGTGCATTGCTAAGCGCTGACAGAGGCTGCTCTGATACTGCATGTGAGCAGCGCTAGGATTGGACAAGGGAGTTTGCTGGCGCCCTCTCTGCAGTCGCCAGTCCCACGGAAGAAGAGGTCCGGAGCGAGGAAGATGTGTAAGTTAAGTGATTTTGTTTTTATTTTTTTATTCTATTTTCGCACGCACCCACTTGCCCGCACTCCCCCTCCTCGTAGATGCCAGCCGCCACTGAAGGCTTCATACCCAAATACACCACTTTGCTGTCAGCAAATTTACATTTTGAAAATTCCACTGTCAAGCCTTTTCCTTCTAATGTATACAAACCATTTTCTTATCCCGTGTTTTCTCCTTTATTTGCACTCATAAATAGAATGTTATGCTGAAAAAAGTTCCCACTTGTTTCCCGTTAAATAACTTTTAAATTAACCTCTGGAGCACATCAGTGGTGGATGCCAAGCCAAATGGCCTTCACCCAAACTGGAAGTATCCCACAGGTGGAAGGAATGCTGTTTGCTGTCAGGATGTAAAGAAATCTGGTGATAGATGGATGATAAATCAATAGAAAACCATGTGCCCTCCATTAACCATTGTTAACAGCTCTGCAATTTTTGGTAGCAGAAATCTGTCTATTTGAATATTATTTAAAACAAGAAGGGCAACACCGAGCATGACCTTGCCTTTGTCTCATCTCACCACCACCAGTGGAGCCAACCAGATCGGAGACTCAATTGGTTTTTATTATCACTTCGTTCTTAAATGTCTCTGGTTCTTTAGAAACTTCATCTCTCAGTTATCAGAATTTGTCTTGATTTGTAAGTCTTTGGTTCAACATCACTCTTAAGAACTATTCGGTACATAAAGCCTTTTAATTTTCCTATTTTAATACTAAACACTTTGGGACATTTATTCAACATCAGCTGACCTGTGTTTTCACTCTCACGCTTAACCATAAGTTGCTTCTTGCTATTAGTGTCATGAATTATATGCAAAATTACATTGGAGCATCCAGTGTAAAACTGAAGGATCTCTCTTGACCACACATAAATTCTATGTGGTTTAAAAAAAAAATTAAAGGTAAACTACGATTTTCAAAAATATCTGTAGACTCACCACTGTGAACTCTTGGGTTTATGTCAGAAAGTAACAAGGTATATCTTAGTTTCTTCTACAACTTTTCCTTCTGCTTTTTCCTCTGTAATGGTCATGTACGGAGACCACAATTCTTCCTATTCTATCCCATGCATTTAGAATAGCACTTCTTTTACCCCATTATGACTAGAAAACACAAGCTCATCATACTCTTCCACACCTTCCACTGAATGTCTTCCCCTTTCTGCCAGTGAATGATAGCACCAAGGAAAATGAGTTGATGCGATGGTTCATTTTTTCACTTTTTATTCCACGTACATGCCACAAAAGAGAAAAGAAAGGAAAAAACAGTATCTCTTAAATGTGGCGGCCCTATGCTAGCAGTAAAATACATAAAACTCAAAAAAAGTGCTTGAGAAAAGGCAGATGTGCTTGGAAGAGTTCAAAAACCCCTTTTAGTTTTTCTTCACACCTCAGGAAAATATGATAACCTCTTCGTCCACTTCCTTGCTACTCATTGAGGAATGTCCACCATCTCAGACAAACGTGTCATCCTACGTGTCTGTGATTATATGATATACGATTCTAATGTTTGCAAATAAAAGGAACTATTGGTCTTTCATTTATATTTCATCAATACATAGTTTAAACACACAAGGATGATAAAAAAAATGGAAACGGGAATGCATGGAAAGAAGAAAACATTTTGCAAAGTAAGGTATTCTATATTGTATTGTACAGTACAGAATGACCGGCCCTTGCAATAAAATGCACATCTTATTAGTCGAATGTGCTAGTGTGATCAGGTAAAATGCCACCCCTCACAGTGCAAACAAGCCAATGGCTACCTTATGCTGCATGCTGTAGTGGCAAGAACAAAATTGTCAATGATAGTTAAAAAGATGAATATATGAACAGGGCTGACTTAAAGACCCTCTATGATTTTTTTCGATTACATGTGGTTGGCGAGATAGCTAATAGCATACATTTTGTAGGCCAGACCTAAAACTACTGTCTGCGTCCCAAAATTCAGGACCAGACTTGAGGGAATGCCTGCAAAGAGTGTGCTGCTATGAACTGGAGGTGGTGAGGTAGGCTACACTGCTTGTTGAGAATCTGCCTTAGGAGCTTGAAGAACCAAGGCCCAGCTGCTGGGAGGACAACGCCTGAAGCGTGGATTGCGGATCACACTGGAAATGGTGCTGCTGCCCAGCCTCACTCCAGCATGACCACCGTCAAGAGTGAAGCGCTCAGTAAACCCTACGGAGCAGTGCTTTCCAAACTTTTTAGAACCACAACCCAATTTTTAGAATGAAAATCTTTTGCTAGCTTTAATGGACATGAGGCGGGGTGATTTTTAGGTCGAGCCTCGAGTAGCGCGCAAGCGCTGCTTAGAGGCGAAGACTTAATGTAAGCGGTTTCAAAAGCAGTCCAACAAACGCTCGTGCGTCGTGGCTGGCCTTTTTGAGATGGGTACGCGCGGCAAACATGTGTTTCCAATTATCGTGCCCAGACGCGGGCGCGATAAGTGGAAACACATGTCTGCCGCGCGTACTCATCCAAAGGCCAGCCACGACGCACGAGCGTCTGGTCAGCTGAGCGTCTCGTCAGCTGAGCAGGCTGCCGCGCTCGCTCGCCCCCGCTCCTCTGTGGTGCGCGCGCACCACTCGCGGGCTTGTTTTTTTAGGTCTCGCCTGAGCCATCGCCACCAACTCCTCGATCACTTTCAGTTTCGCGGCCGTGTCACTTTAACGGCCGCGCGGCCAATGCTTGTTTACCAGGCATTTCAGCCTGGCACACGTGTCATTTGTTTAATGCAAATTCAATTTACAGTAGAAGAAAAATTCGAAACAAAACTCGAGGCATATGCGCGCTGTGCGGGCTCCGGAACAGGGCCGGGGCTCGGGAGGTTCAACTTCTTCTCGGCCGTGTTTGTTTACACTCGCGCACCAGCCAGGAGCTCCTGGGCAGAGGCGCGCGAGCCGACTGAGCGCGCTTGGGGAAAATCTCATCTGACACACGATTATAGCTCCATATGTTTGGCCTGACATCGCGGGCTGCTGCACTGACATATTTACAACCCAAGCATTATCACTGACCAGATATTTTTAGCGAGTTTGAAAGAGGAAGATATAACATGTGCGTCACGCTGTTTTCCCTGCTCTGTGTGTTAAAAGGGAAAGGCTTGTTGAAAGCGAGAGTTCAGAGTCCAAACACAACACCTCAGGCCTACTAAGGAATGCCACGTAATTACACTCTAACCTAACAGTGTAAAGGCAACAATGCTGGTCGGAACTGGTGCTTGCTGACCAATCACAGGGCAGACCTTGCTTGCGTCCAATAGCACGCTTCTGCTGTATGGTCATCAAAAGGCTGCACTTTTTAAAAGCTCTTAAAGCAAGTGCAATGCTTATTTTAATGACAAGTGTTCGTGGGAGCTCCTCAAGGGCAAACCAAAACACGTAATAGAACTTTGCAATAATTTACACTCACGCTATGAGCTCAACCTCATCTGGTTAACATTCGTAGGGAACAAATAAAGAATGTATATTAATCTCGCGCCCTTCCTCCGTTGCAATTACGGAGGGTTAGGATGGGGCACCAGTGTGCAGAGAAGCTGGCAGCTGTGGGTCATGACAGACTCTCGAAATGAGAAAATGCAGATTCCTTTCAGAAACTATGAAAGTTGAGAGCCTGGCAAGAGAAGATAAGACAGTGATTGCTTGTTTCTCAAGATCTGTAAGCAGTAATCAGTTCCCTTTGTCATGACGGTCTCTTCACTTGTTGGATAACTTCGGTGTAAGCACGATTCTCTCAGTGGCTGGCCCACGCTGAGCTTGTTTTGAGTATGTACTTTGAAGAACTGCACATCTGCACATTTTTCCCTACCTTCCCTCCAACCTGAAAACTTGCAAAAATAAAGGTGTAACAAAAAAAAACCTCCTGTTGGTCTGCTGTAAACATACACATTAGATGGATAAGAGAGAATAAGGGGGATGGTTTGCATCGCGAGGTAGACACGTCAGAGAGACACAGACCGAAGCTCAGGTTGTCTATGTCGTCACTCAGAACCCCAAGGTGAACAATTGTTCTGTTATGAATTTCATGTTCTGCATAGCCCCGCCCCCAGATCATCTTGCCCTGCAGTTCTGTTATTAACGTTTAGCCACCTTTAATTTTAGATTATGCACAGCCCCTCCAGATCACCTGCCCCTGCTTTCAAAATCCATCCAGGGGCAGATAAGTGATGGGAATCCACGCATAGCATGTCCTTCCCTGAAACCAAAATATGCCTAGCCTCCTGCCACGAACTTCCGTCACCCTCTATATTTACCCTTACACGACCCAAACTTAAAACAAGCATTGGCATAGCCAATAGGTCTCACCTTTGGGACCTTATAAGTGTTTAACCATGCAACAGTTAATGTTGTTGCACCAAGGATATTGTGCTGCATAACTAAATACTTATAAGGTCCCAAAAGCGAGACCTATTGGCTATGCCAATGCTTGTTTAATGTAACTAGAGCATCATGTGGTAGCACACTGTCATTTATAGAGAGCACATTTTTCATTGAAATGGCCACAAATTTTGCACAGACATACAGTTTTACTTCTTTAACTATATAGCGCAAAAATTATAATGTGTGGAAATCGGGTTTCAGTGAATATTTATCAAGTAAAGTGTTTTGATTTGATCCTATTAAAGTCTTTGTTCCATCACACTTCAGAGTTACAAAAATTGTGCTTCATTTTTGCTTTCCTAACTGCTGAATGTGTACAGCTCATATAAAAGTATTTACTTTTTTGTGCATTAGAAATAAATGCCATCTTACAGCCTTTTCTTTCAGGCTCCCTCTACACGAGCAAGATTGTCACATAATTTACTATACTTTTGTTTCTCTGAATCCACATGTTAAAAAACATAAGCTCATTTCTCATAAGACATAGCCTGACATTTGAACTCGGTCTTTTCACTGCAGCAAATGTTGCAAGTATAGAATTTAAATGCATCATTATTTATTGCTTGGACTTTCCCGACCCACCAACAATTGGCTCGCTTTGGAAAACACTACTATAGAGAGATGGGATCAAAAACATCTTTATGTCTATCTCTGGAATGGCAAGGGAAGAGCCAGTGGTGTAACAAAACTTGAGGGTGTCCCCCTGCAAAGTACATGCAGCCCCCCCATGCTCCAGACCCAGTCTGCAGCTCTATGGCCAGTGCTTGAGGGGGCCCCCGGAGTTTGGGCCCCACGCACTTAGGAGGCTGGGCGGCATTTGTTACACCAATGGGAAGAGCTTACGGTAGCCACAGAATGATCTGTCATGATCTGTTCCTACCTTTCTGCTTGTCCAAGGTGCTCTTTCCACTCTACTGAGACTGACATGTTGTTTAGGGGCTGAGAATCACGCCTTGACCCCTACGTGGTTCCCCTGAGGCTTTCGCGCTAACCGCAAAGGTTGTGTCTTATCCCTGTGGCCTCCACACACCTCTCCCCCTTTTTAAAAAAAAAACATTTTATTATCTTTTACACAATTCTCACAGCATACAAAATCTCTGTTGCAAGTAAGGCAATTGCACAAAAGTATCTAACTACCCATGTATCATGTAAACATATGCTGCTGTTCACATTATAATTACCTCTAATATTGCTGTATAGTTCCATGTCTGGTCTGCTTTCATATCCCCCCTCTCCCCTCCCCCCAACCCGCAAACTCAAACTTAAACATCTCCCTCGTCTCCTCCCCCCACCCCCCAGCACTGCTGTCTCCTATAACTACCGGATGTCGTCCTGTGGTCCCTCCGCGCCTCACAAGTCACATTGTGTGCAGCGCTATTCTCCGGCCACTCTGAAGTTGCCCCGATCCTCCTCAGCGCATGGGGCCCTACTGATCCTCATCCCCTGGCGCCTGTTCTCCCCTTTCCCCCTGGCTCCATCTCTGGGGGCTTCCCTGTCGTGGGGAACGTTCAGGGGTGGTGGCCTCCGATCCAGCATCCATGTCCCTCAACCCCTCCATCAGGACCTCCCATGCCCGTGCCCTTTCTAGTGTTCCCAATCCCCTTTTCGCATTTCTGAGCAAGATTCTGCCCTCGCTTCCTGCCCATTTCTCTAACTCTCTCTTCCATCTATGTATACTGGGGCCCTCCGGAGCCTTCCAACTGCTTGTAATCTCCCCTTTCGCCAATATGAAGGAGAGGTCCTGGAATTTATCAGTGATCTTAGTCTTAGCTGTATGGGGAAATAGGTTAAGTAGAACATGCTCTGGAGTACACGGAACTATTCGTTCTGTAACCCTGGCCGTCTCCCTCGTGACTTCCTGCCAGTAGTGAGTCAGGGCCTGGCAGTGCCATACCATGTGGATGAAGGTCGCCCCCTTCTCCTTACCCCTTGGACATTCTGCATCTTCCCTGTGGAAGAACCGGTTAACCCGTTCAGGTGTTATATATGCTCGGTGCAATGTGTAGAAACTAATAAGGCGGAAGCGTGCATTTCTAGATACCTTAGTCGTGCGTGAGAGGATGTTCTCCCAGTCTTTATACCTCTCCCCCTTTTGTGATGTGAAATCGACCTGCGGTGTTTCCAATGCCATGTAGGACATCAGTCTTGAGTATCAGACAGACTCAGACCCTGCTACAAACTGCTGTCTTCCTGCCTACTCCACTGCTGGAGACAGAGAACTCCAATCATGTGCACTAGAACTCAGGCAGCCGCTTGGAACAGCCAACTTGCAGAAGTTGACTTCTGAAAACACCTGCACAGGACTTTCTGACCATGGCCCACAGTTACGACATGCATCTGCATGACACAACTTTTACACCCAACCTTGCATCCGTTGATGCACATAGGCAGTGCTTAATTTGAGCCGGTGCTTTCCGGTGCTCAGCACCGGCACTAAATTGGTTTCCGGTGCTCGGCACCTATTTGTCAACACCATACGTAGAACAGCCCACCACATGGTGGCGCTGCTCATCTAATTTAGAGATGAGCAGAACAACTGTAGTTTAGGACTACAATATACATTAAAATAGTGCCAATACCTGCCTCCCCAGCAATTCCTTTAGCTTTGGGGACCTGGAATAATCTGAACTGTCGCATTTACATGCAAGAGAGGTGGTTAGTAGTTATTTTGGCAGCGATGAAAAGGGCGATGGGTGGTGCCAACTGCAGTGGCCTCCTGGTCAGAGCCCTGGCACTTAATATTTTACAAATTAAGCACTGCACATAGGGTTGTCCTACATATTTGGGAGAGCTAGATTATACAAATGCTGCTTTACTGTATAGCAAGGAAAAAGCAGCTTTGCTCTGCTTCTGGGCCTGTCGCTATACATTTTCATCCTGTTTATAGCAGGACCTAGTTGCTGCATGTATTGCCTTTCATTCTAGCGTTAACTGTATTTGAGTATTCTACCACACACCACCCTTTAAAAGTAAACCCTCACTGCTCATCATCACGGGCCAAAATCTAGGGAGGAGATTCTTGGCATTCAGTGAGCTTACAGTTGTATCAAGTACCCAGAGGTTCCATGGACAACAAGCAATGCTTGTTTTACGTTGCCTTTGACTTCCTGAAGTCATGGAGAACTGACCTTACAGCAGGTATTTCATTGGCTCACATAGGCGAGACTTCAGGGTGCTTTATTTAATTTTGCAGTTTTATTATTTATATAGATTCGAACTTGGCCCGAGGGCATTAGACGCTTTATACGAGTCCCAGATAATATTACACAAGATCAGATCATTATTATTATTATTTTAGGCACAGGGAGATTAAATGATTTGCCGAGAATCACAGGATGTTGATTCAATGCTGCAACTCGAACCTCGTTCCTCAGTTCCAAGGTCAGCAGCTCTGTCCATTAGACCACATCTCCTCCCTCTTTGCACCTGTGGGTTTCATCTCCCCACTGTGCAGTATTCATTTTTATAAACCTCTTGAGCCCTTAAGATAAAATGTATGCTGCCACGTCAAAACTCCAAAAGTACAAGTGAGCAGGCCCTCACAGCTAAGGACAAACATGCACCACGTGTGCATAAAATGCTTACCGCATTCCTCCTCATCAGAGAAGAAATTAGACTTTTATGAGTGGGAATATGTACAGTGCAGACTATGTTTTGATGCACAGATGAGCACATGAAGTGGTGTAGATAAGACAGTATCGGGGGTGAAGCAGGGACGTCTTTAAGGATTTTGGGGGCCCTGGGCCAAATGTATTTTGGGAGCCTCTCTTTGGAACAGCTTTGAAATTATGATCCAATTTCAGCTCTTTCATGCCCTCTTTGGCCAGGTCACTGAGAGTGCACTGTCACACCGGTCCAAATTCTAGATGTGTTTACATGTAATATTGAGGGATAGTGACTTGTGTTTTCAATATTGCAACACAGAGGCAGCTCAATAATATTTCTGCAAATAATCCACGTGACACCCTCCCATTTCTCATATGTGAGGTCGTGTTTTGATCTAATAGAAACTTTTTTTATGGATGTTGCATGAAATAAAAACATTTCTTTGCAAAATGTCTAATAGACTCTCACACATCACTCACATTAAAAATAAATTAAAGGAAAACGGTATTTAAAGCAATTTGTTTAAGAATTGCTCAAGGTCATCAGGGGCAAGACTCTCTGCAGAACAGAGCTGGCTGTATTAGGGGCCCCCCTGAAATGCTGGGGCCCAGGACTAGAGCCCACTTTGCCCATGCCTTAAAACGCATATTACCGTTGTATTTTACATTTTTATATTACACATGCTAAGAGTTAGAAGTACACAGAATTAAAGGCAAGTCCAGGTTTCAACATCACAATTTTAGCCACGGCACTACATCACGCTCTATTAGGCTCAGGCAAAATTTCCATTGCACCAGCGTAATCTTGTGTAGTTTCAGGAACTTCGCATTACGCTTATTACATGAAATTTCCAAATGATGCCATTATGTCACGTGGTGCAACTGTGGCACAGGAGCAAGGGAACAACGCAAATGACCAGAACACAAATGGCAATTCGCAGCCCTTGTGTATTTTGCACAAAATGCACTTTCACGTCCAAACGGGACGCGAGGACACATTTCACACTAAAATATAGTGCTAAATGCTGCTTTCGCGTTTCGCATAATGTTTGCGGACTTTTGCGTACTTAAACAAAAGCAAATAGCACGAATTGTTCGCACTCCTACCATACATATATGCTGTCCCAATTCACCCCTCAAACAAGTGGTGTTGTTGAGCATTTAACCTTCTTCAGGAAGTATGGGTATCTTTTGTCACACGCTTCCTGTGAGAGGAATATGAATTGTAATCTTCCTAAACTAAAAGAAAAAAATGTTGTATTGAACAAAGAGAAGTGACTTTGCAAGGCCCTGAAATCCGTAGCGAATGACGGCACCACCAACAATAGAGACATTGTTTTCAGCTAAGTGAAATGCGCTGCAGTAGTTGGCCGGGTGTAGAGTAAAACACAGGACACAAGATATAAGGATTTCAACACTGAAGCCAGCATCGTAATATAATGTACACTGCCAGGGGGCAAGGAGTAATAGATGCTTCCAACACAGAGAGTGGAACTTTGTGTCTTATGTACTCCAGTGAGTGTCTAATTTTGCAGATCTGTGAGGAAGTGAGGTCACTGAAAGGCCTGCATCTTAAATCCAGAACGTTTGTATCCGGAAGATTTTAATATCGAGCAGGCACCATTTCTAATGAAACCAAAGCAGAACAGTCTCAATTCCTCTGATATGGAAACGTTCATGAAGAACTCAGTTTAGTGTCCATGTATCACCAGGACCAGCATAGAAAATTACTCTCGAATTTACACTTGCCAACCCTCAGCATTTTCTAGCTGTGCCATGCTATTCATGTGAGGTTATAGTTTTGGAGTTTGTATGGCACCTCTTCTGCCATAGGTATGGCTCGAAGTGGTTTCAACAGTTTAATGACTTTCCACATGTTTGAGGTTACAATCACAGAGCAGTATCTGGTTCATCTTCTGATGCTGCCTGTGTTACACATAGGTTCTGGTCATATTCTCGGTCTGGTTGTTTTGTCTTATTCATTGATCTGTGGGGGGTGGTTTTGGTGTTAAAGAGGTGCTTAAATGATCACTCACACTGGTGGAATTAGGACTACTGCCAGTGTACACACAAAACCTTCCAACCTTTAAGAGCTTGTGCAAGAACACCTCTAGATCAAAGATCACAGCAAGGATCAAAAGTAGGCAGGTAAGTGGGAGAGAGCACTTGGCTATGATGTTTTTAAAGCCTCTTTCTTAGGTTATTTTAACAAATGCATTGATTAATTTTGCATGACTCTACGCTGAGTAAAAGAGCAGGTGAGGGAGAGGTATACGTGTTAATCTCCCCTCATGGGACGCCCAGGTCCAGGGAATTGACATGCTTGTTCATTTGCAGGGTCTTACACCACACATGCTCCACAAGCTTAGGAATAACTGACACACATGCAGCTTGTGGGTCTGGAACAGCAATGAGGTTACCTTTTATTGTCCGCCGTGACCACACAACATGTGAGATCACTCAACAGTGGAGCAGGTGTGATAGTCTCCGTGTCACGTCTGTTTGCCCCAGTGAATATATCATTCCTTCTCAAATATACAATCAAGAAATTAGCCACAAGTTTTAATTTTGCCAGGTGGTTCCAGATAGTGTAGATGTCTTATGTTCCTAAGGCACAACGTCTTTATACTTCTGTGATGGTGGTGTTGGGGGTTGTAAAAGATGTGTTCATTTAGAAACTCAGGTTTTGAACCTCCCTGCTAAGTCTGGCTCTTTAGGAGATGATTCTTCAGACATTGTGAGGTCCAGGGAGCAGCCTTCACTTGGCTGCTGAGGTATATGGGCTAGTGCTGAATTTAGGGACATTGCTTGTTCGGAGGTTGTTGTGGAGTGTCATATTTTGAGACTCGGTTGCTTCAGCCATGTTATTAAAGTAAAAGACACTCCATGAATCTTGCTTTCTCCTCGTTGAGTAGGAATCATAGTGCATGTTTTGGAAGTCCCTCTCACGGGTTGCGGTTAGAAGACTATGCTGAACTTGCTTCCTGTGTGACTGTCACATATAAGGACAGTCTCCTTCCGGGATGCCTCAGCCCGTAGATCACCGGTTTGTGCTCAGTTGGTCATTTTGGTTTCATGACATCTCAAGTTTCACTGAAGTGTGCCACCTGCCTACCCATAAGCATCGAAGCTTTAGTGTTGTTTGTAGCTGTAGTGTAGTGTAGTAGTGTTGTTAGTAGTGTATTTGCAGTATTTCCTTAGAAAGTGTTATATATTGCCCTTTCTCTATTTTCTTTTTCCATTTCAGTAGACCTTTCCAGGGGGCTCATGAATTGTTCGATTTGCCCATTACATTTGGGTAATTCAAGCGTTGTTTTCCAGAGGGCTCCTCAGGTACTCAAGATATCAGGTGAAGTTGCTCCCTTGTAATTGTGGGTCGTTAGCTTTTTAGATCTCGGTCGGGGTACGTTGTGTCGGCAGAATGTTTTTAAACCTGGGTAGGAATTCTTTTGACGCTGATCGTAAAACCTTTCACTTCTGATATTTGCTGAAGGAGTCCCCTAGAAGAAGGTGCTTTCCATCGGTTGAAAGGCACAGCCAGCTGTCTCTCTAGTTCAAGGCATAGTTGATATCACTTTGATGATGGTACGCATCTTCTGCCTGTCCAGCTGCTCAGTACCGAAGACAGCAGGCTATCATGTTATCCACTTGCTTGTTTATGTACCATGCAACCAGACTAACACATTCTTATCATGGTGTAGTGTTATCAATGTTTTGGTGGCCTACATGTGCCTGTTTTAGCACATCTGGTATTATGGTCATGGAAATAACCATCCAACATCCTCATTGAAGCAGTTCCCTTTTTGGTTACAGGTGTAGAGAGCTAAACATCACCAAATAATAACCCTCTTGGGTTTTCTGAAGATTCTCCTTTAGCAAAGTTCCCCATTTAGGGGTTTAGCCTAATCAACACCACCTTTTATCTATCAGCAGTTAGTGCTGCATTTGCTTTTCTGAGGAAGTACATGGCACACTGGCTCCAACCTCTCAGAAGCTGAACATCAATGTTCACACCCGTAGTATGGGCCTCCTCAACCCATGTCTAAAATGTTTGTGTTGATACTGCTGTTGTGCTATCTCTAATCCTTTCCTAAGATCACATCCCAGTTTAAAGAGAAAAGTGATCAAATCTGAATCTAAATCAAGATGTGAACAGGCCTTATTATCAATAACTGACTGGTAGCATTCCCCCCTTGACCCTTTTGCTTCCATTTCTAATGGCCTCATATTCAGCTGATGACCGAGTGTAATGCTCGCCACATGACTATAATGCTACCTCAGCAGTCCAAACTGTGTGCCAACAAACTGTACTCTTTCAATGGGCTCTGCCCAGCCCAATATGGCCGCTGCATACGTGATCAGAGATATCAGCATGCATGCACCTAGTCTCTGTTCATCCTGTGCTGAATTAATAAATGGCTCCAGCAGCAACCAGGCAAAATCCGAGGCTGCTTCCAAATAGAGCTTGAGTCCAACGCAAGACAAGGCTGTTGCAACCTGTGGCCGCCTAATCACTCAGAACAAACCATATACATTAAGTGCATCAGTACGCAGTGAATCTGAACTTAACAAAGAAACTCTTACCCTAAAAAAGTTTTTTTCTTTTTTCCTTCTCGAATACTTACCTTGACAAAGTGAAATAAATACAGTGATAAAACGAAAACTCCTATAATTCGGAATTACCCCCCAACCAAACCTTGTTTGGGACCTAGTACTCAAATATGAATAAAAATATGAATAATGAAACTTACAAGTATAACTTAAACCCCAAAAGAAGCAAATACAATACTTAGCAGTTGAGGAGCAGAGAAGAGGAAAGATTTTAATTAGGTTTAGATGGACTAGCTATTGTTTCTGATTCTAGAATATTGAGTTTTGCTGGTGTTTACTTTTAATGGCTGCTGAGGTGTAGCAAATAAAAGACTTATTTTACCCTCTAGTCTTGACATGAAATCCTTCAGTGCACTGCTCTGTACCAGATCAGATAATATTTGTTTATTTTCTGATCTCTTTAGAAACATTAGCATTACTGGGCTTTTTTCACTGCCAGTAAATGGGTTAGAAATTGTTTTCATTCCCTGTCTATGGGAGATCTGATCACAAAGATGGGTGAGGTTCTACTTCTGACTAACATTCCCATTATACAATGTCTGAGGGCACTTTCAAATGCAAAATGCAAAGAACTATGCAAGACTTCTCAAACGTGGGACAAAGAACATTTTCTTTGGTAACCTACAGGCACAGTGCATTGTTGCCTGCATCCTGAACATGTCACTCAACACTGCATTATATATAAGAATGCATGGGTAAACGAGTGATCCTCTTAAAGAGGGACCATGGATGCAGTCAACAATATATACCAGCGTTCCAGTGTCTGTTTTTTACTCATGTAAATTTTCACCCATCCAAGTTAGAGTGTGCCCCCTGAATAGTAAAACCATAGTATTGTTGGGACACAACATTGAAAATATTGAGTATAAAATATTGACAGGTAAGTAAGTCTAGATTTTCCATACCTAGCTCCACATATATGTACCTATGTGGTACATATATCTTCAAGCTACTTAGATGTGCAGTTAGGATTAGTAAATCTATATTTCCAATACGCACTTACCTTTTGATATTTTGTCCCGCTGAATTCTGTTCTCGATATTCTTGTACCACAATATTGTTGGCGTTGATATTCAGCAATCGGGCCACTGGAATTATGTGATTGTGCGGCCATGTCATTTTTCCACAAAATTATAGATTTGCCGCATTTGCCACATAATACATCTGCTGCATAATCTGCATATTTTAACAAAACAAAATTTTGTTTCTAGCTCAAACAGTTCAAAAGTTACTAAAGATTCAGCAATCCAGTCGCCCCACAGTGGAAGGTCCTTTACAAAGGTTGACTGGTCACCTTTCTGTTGCTTATTGCTATATTGGGGTGTTAAACTGGTACTAATAAGGTACACAGATGCCAAGAAAGTGTTAACAAGTGCAAAAATAATGAAGCAATACTATCACAAATGTGCCACATTATGCCGCATATTTTGCCTTTTCTTGCACATATTTACCCTATCCTGCAGCATAATTTGGCCCTACCCTGCCGCATAATTCCAGTAGCCCTGTCAGTAATACAATCCAAATTGGTCACAGCATTTAGGTCATTTAGTTCACTTCACCTAGATTTCAGTTGACTAAATCAAGGTAACATGCCATCTCTTTTTTCCGGTTCTTGCTATTATGTAACACTCAAACCTAAAAGATCAGAAATCATATAGTTAGTATTCACAAACCATTCCATACTGAAAAGTCATCTTAAAAATAATTATATCACTCTCCTTACTTGGGGTTTATTTGTATCTAATGCTTCAAGAGTGCTTCTTAGACCCGGATTACCAGTGGCCCGTTCGTTCCCTATCCCTCCTCAAAATCCTGTTTGCACGTTGATCAAAATTAATAGTTTTGGGTGATTACCACAACCCCCTCAATTTTTCCCAGTTACATTTCGCAGATGAAATCTGCTAAATGTTGCCGGGGGAAAGTGTCCAGTAAGTAGCTGTACATAAGGATTTTGGTACACAAAGTTAAACGACTTCTGGAATTCTTTCCAGAACACGGCCCAAGAAAAGGTTCTGTAGAACCTCTGGTACCAAATATTTAGTTAATGTACAAACACGAGACAGAGAAGCTGGTGCACTCCAACCTCCTGCAACCCACTGAACATTACATGAGTAAGATGCATATTAGATAACGCTCATCAATGTGAGACTCACAGGACTATTTAATGGACCCTAAAGCCTCCATCCTATCCTAATACACACAATATGAATAGCAATTACTATGAAAACATAAGATAGTAGCACCAATATTTGTTAATGGGCAGAACAATAGAAAATACTGCAACATTATGATGGTAATTTAGGTTTTCTCTACATTGGTATCTTGAACTCTTACTCCCCTCGGCTTACTAAAATGATCATAGCACCAAAAGGAACCTTCTGTGAGTTGCCTAGATGGCCTTGCTTGCACCTGCATTCCTATTTATAACAACAGCAGCAATGATCAGTAGGGAAACAGCTCTTGTTTCTAGCTCTGTGCCACAGTGGCTGTGTTGTCCTCATGCAGGCAGATAAACCTGTTAAAAGACTCAATGTGCCTTTTTTGCAACATTCAGCACACAAAATCTTTTTACAGCTAAAGCCTGCCATTCCATGGATCAAAGTTTCTTTCTAGCTAACAGTGTTTTAGTGCAGCTTACATACACTGCCTTGAACATTGTTTTATGTTTTTAAAATAAAGAATAAATATAGAAGCCCCTCTAGCCTTTTGCCTACTTACGTTCCGTGAAACATTTACTGTTAGCAGCAATAAAGATATCAGATTCTATTAAACTTATTTGACTTATTCAAAATAATAAATAGAAAACCATGGTTTCAGGCTATGCTATAACATACACTAAACAATATATTCAAGGACACTGAACTATCACATTGTACTGAAACATATCTTTTAACTATATTGGTAATTGCGCCCTTATATTTAAATAGGTACACCAAAATAAATGAACATATATAGAGCAGAAGGGGGACACCTAAATGAAAAATATATGAAGATTGTATCAAAAGTACCAAACTCCACGTTATGCACTATTTTACAGAGCAAACCTTTTAATACGAGTTAATTATGGCACCTGTTACATTCCAAAGCCCATGGTATCAGATTTTAAAAATATGTGGTAACTGTCATATCCTCCTCGGGCCACTCGTTCTGAGGACCCTACTCTATAGTTACCATAGGTTTTCACCAACTGGTGAATGGGGCACTTCTAAGACTATGTTGTTGGCCGCACGGCATTTCCTACCTCTGGACGTTCAAGCAAGGAATCCTACTAGGCCCTTGAGCAGGCCTTATTTGGCATACATGTGAAGGAGGCCTTCCAAACTACAGAAACTAGCACTGAGATGGCTAGATTTCTTTCCCTGCTCTAAAGGAATTGTCCTTACCAAAATTCCAGGGATTTATTCTGTTTGTAGTGATGCTTTCAAATTTGGATATTTTCATCCATACAGGTAATCTGTCTCATATGGATCCTCCCAAACCCATCAGTAATAGCAAACGTTGCAGTGTGGACCCCAAAGTACCAGACCAAAACAAAGACGCAGAGGCTGTCCATAAATCCACAAAAACAGCCCAGATGCACCTCACTCCACAAGTACACCTCCATTCTGGCCATGCAAGAGGGAGGCTGGATTAAGTATTGTCTGCCAGCTTGACATGTTATAACATCTGGCACTTGGATCTTGGACATTATCTGGTATGGCTGCTATTTGAAATTCATAGCAAAGCTGCCTTGTACCAACATTATTAGACATTAAATATTGAAAGGGATGACAGAAAATAACATCATTTCATCACCTGCTTTTTCCTCTCCTGCCTACTCTTTTCCTTGGGTGCCATCCCTGCATCATGGTATGGATACATCTTATTTAACCATTTCCTCATTCTTAATACTTTGTCTTTGCCACACATGCCATACACGTGTTGTTAATTATTGTTACCCTTAATGATAAATTTAAATCTAACCCTATTACTACATATAATTATATTCATTTTTTTTATTATAATACCTACCCTCTTATTTTCCTTTTCTTTGTTGCTAACCCTAAATGTTTCTTGGCCTTAAAATGTTGTAAACATGTTTTAATGAATTTGTCTTCAAATGAAATTAAATTATTTTAAATAATTAAATTAATTTAATAAAATTAAGTCACTCTTACTCAAACCTTCTCTCACTGACACTTGTCTTTATTAGTATACATTGTTAATCATTACATTTTATTGCATTATATTGAATACAATTATTATTTAAAAAATAGTGGAATGCTTTCTGGACGAATTTGCCCGTATGGTGAGTTGTTCAGTGAAGTCTTGTTGAAAATGAGCTGGTAGTTCAAGAGACAAAGTCCATGAGGAAATGGTATTATGAGGTAATATTGGTGATAAAGTGGTATATTAGAACACATAACATAAGCTTAAAGAAGTGAAGGTTTCTATTCCTGGTTGTTCCTCATGCAGAATAAAACGAGCAGATGTCCTCCAATCCAAGATCTATGAATGCTTAGTAAGTACTTAATGAAACAAGGATTGGGAGTTGTTACTCTGAGAGATGTTCTTCTAGAAATCTACATGATGCTGATTTTTGTGCCTCAATACATTTGAAATCTCATGAGTACCTTTGTTTTATCATTGATGGGCAACTCTATCAGTTGAAATCTGCATCTCACACATTTAGACAATGAATTGCTCTAACAGAATCCACCAGCCAGCTACATTCACCTATATGCAGCAGATGTATCATTTACTGATATGCTTTATTGTAATTGTAACTTGTGACCTGTGGATTACACCAGGATCTCTGCAACAAAGGTATTATCCCACCTGATCTCTCTTACATAAACTACAATTATGTGGCCTGCACAGACTACTTTTTTGTATGCACTGCTCTACAGCAGACATAATGCTTCTGCAAACTTTTGTGGTGCAAAAATGTATAAGCACTGCTTTGTTAGAAGTTGGGAAAAACTGTGAAAAAGCTAGTGGAATTCACTAAAGTAAAAACCGAAAAAGGAGACCTCAGTGGCAAACCACATAATGTTATGATGTCAGAAAAATAAACATAAGGTCCATTTGGTTATGCAAGTAAATGTGATTACGTGACACATAGATATTTAGATGTTTGTAAAATCTTTATAAAAACTTTATAATGAGATTTCCTGTTTACTGGAAACTTAAAAGCTGCGCAGTTCACTATGATCGAATAATTTACAAAGAAGCCGATTTTATTAATGGGAATGCGTGCTTGGATGACGAGGAAATATATGACACTACATTCGGAGCACTAACTTTGAGATAATATATTACACATATTTATAACGTGGGACATATCTAAAGAATCGAGAATGAAAGATCTGATGAATATTCCAATAGCCAATGGCACGACAATGAGTTTTGCAATTCACTAAATTGCTCTTGGCTCATATTGTTGAAGGATCTAATATTTCTGTACAAATCAACTTTATAATATTCCATAGCGAGCACATAAGTGATCTCCAGACCTAATGCTAATTGTATTAATTCTCATAGGTTTATTGGCTCCTGAAACATATCTTCTGATTCTGAAATCATTCTGAAAAGGAAACTTTGGCGTAATGGAATCCGCCCTCTGTGCTGTTCTTGGCCCAGATATCACAGCAATTTTTTTGCATTACTAAAAAAGGCTCATCCCATAAACACAGCAGAATTTTAATTTCATGTTTAATAGCTTAACCTACATGAGATCAGATGCATTAAATTTAAAAGTGTCTGAAGAGAAAATGAAATGTATTAAGTTAATAGAAGACATTTTAGTGGCAGAAATGTTGAAATAGCATTTGAAGGTAGTCTTATAGAACATATGGATTTATAGTTACAAACTGTCTAAATATCAAAGAGGAGTCAGTTTAATATCTAGGTCAGAGTTCTTAGGGCCTTGTTTCTTATGGGCCCCTTAACTTTGTAACCTGCCCCACTGGAAATCATGAGGTCCGGGGAAACACGACTGAATAGCCTTGTTTTCCTCAGACCTTTTTACTCCAGGGCATACAGCAGAGATGTATTGGAAATGGCCAGAAGATTCACACAGGCAATTACTGATTCGCCCAATGCTTCCCAATATCTGAGGGAAACCTAAGGGTCCCATTCAGAATATCTGCTAACACCATATCCCTGTAGGTAATGGGATCCCTGGTAACATTCACTCTGGGGGTGCAGACTTACAGAGTGCAGGCTCAGGGCCCTCATAATGAGGCTCCCAATGACTTTATAAATGCATAATGAAAGAATGATTTTTTTAAAATTTTGCATATATATTTGAATCATAGCAAATATTAGACAAGAGGCCCTTCAAAAACTAGCGGCAGCAGCACTTAATCCAATATTACTGTGAAAATATTTCTGTAATTATGTCGGAGGGGTGTATACATTTTCATTAGCGTGGATTCAGCTGATGCAAATGGATGATAAAGAAATTCTATAAAATCCTGCAGCGCCTGTTTATAAACACACAGTGAAAGAGGAGAATAGTGAGGGACCAGCAATATAGGTGGCTACTGCAGCTGCATGGACAGCAGCATGCGCCAAGGTCTTTGATAAAGACGCCATGGTAGCAATTAGGCAGGTTTCCTTTGGGTCACGTCCCCATTATCCTGAGGGCCACACAGGAGAAATTGGGCTTTTTTTTTTAAAGAGGAAAAATGCCGATTATGTTGCAGAACTCAACAATGTATTTGTTAAGAATCACCATTTTTAATTTGCTCATCAACGCCTCAGGTTTGCAATTAATATTGTCATTTTAACACAAGCAACTCATGGTTCCTGCACTTGAACACGAGTCACAGTTTAACCAAGGGATGTTTCCTTCTCAGGGCCAAGGCAGCAAAAACCATAAACTTCGCCGAGTTCCAGCAGGCGCTGAAGGAACTCTCTGTCAAGCGTTTCAAGGGGAGGTCAGCTGATGACGCTCTTTCCGAAACATTCAGGCTGGTAGAGGGCAAGGAACCAGTCAATGCTGGTGTCACGGTGAGTGCATATCCAAAATAACCTAGAAAACCCGCTGCACCGAAAGAGACCCAGATAAAGGGCATGTCAGTTTTTAATTACATAGGAACCAGGACTGCTGAGGGACCTGGAGATGTCCAGGCACAACAGTTTCTATATATTACAGATGGTTTTGTAGTTGACAAGTTTGTAATTGGCTAATTATTTTCTGACAAATTTGGAATTGAACGTATGTAATTGACATTTTGTCCTAACTTTTCTACTGGCAGATTTGTTATGCACAATCTGGTTACTGGCAAATGAATTTGCAATGTGTAACTGGCCCATGATCTCTTGTCCTGTCTTTTCATCCAGAAAGCCCAAACTGTAGGAGGTGTGGACCGCCTCACTGACACAAGCAAGTACACCGGAATGCACAAGGAGCGCTTTGACGAGAGCGGGAAGGGTCTCGGCATCGCTGGACGCGAGAATACTACACAAAACACCGGCTATGTGGGCAACTACAAGGGGGCAGGGACCTTTGAGGGTAAGGTCGCAAAATGAAGGGCCCACACATCTCGCATCCCTCGCCTGACGACTGACCCTGCACCGTCTCACCGTCTCTTCCTTATTAACCAATAGCTAAGCATTCATAGAGTGTTGCCTTTTTGAGAACGGTGGATCCCCAACCCTGGACTGCTGCCGCCTGTACCACTAGATAAACAGCATTGCCTGCTCAACCATATGTTTGTGTCATCTGTGGCCTAAGCTGGTAAACGTGTGTGATGTACTTCAATAATCTGGGGCAAATTGTGACTCGCATCACGGAAAAGGGGTTGCTTAAGAAGGGGCAAACATTTGTGGCAGCTAGCTTTGGGTTAATTGCTGTACACAAAGGGAAGGTTTTATCTATGCTGATGCTTAGTTGCATAGGAGAATGGGCTGTGCTTAACTACTGTTTACTTTTTAAAGAAGCATGAGCACTGGACCGTCGTGCTACTTTTGACTAACTAGTTGAAAAATAAGTTAACGGGGCAAACGAGGTCCCTCCTGTGTATTGATTTTAAAGTATTGGGAGTCTTAAAGTGGGGTAAACTACGATCATTGGGTATGGATCATAATATTCTTTGCTAAGCATTCCATTTTGCATACTGAAATGTGGGTGAAACTGAGAATAAGATCTATTCTAGTGTGGACCAGGTCAACTAATGGGCTAAACAGGAATGTATTATGGCACCTGTGCTATGTCTTGTGTTTGCAAGAATTTAGCGCACACAGTGGTTGTACATCCCAGTTATTATGACCCATGAACGGAATACGCTACAGTACACTGATGATGCAGTTATCCTGGACAGAACTCAGAAGGAATTGCAGAAACATCTTAATGAGAACAAGTTAAGTATTAATTGCCAAAAGACTAAGAAGCTTAGTCAATCAATCAATCAGGGGGATTATAAGCGCACTACTCACCCGTGAGGGTCTCAAGGTGCTGGGGGAGGGGGGGTCAGCAGGTCCGTTTCAGTCGAACAGCCAGGTCTTCAGAGCCTTCCTGAAGGTGTTTAGGGAGGGGGCACGTCTGATGTCGGTGGGGAGTTCGTTCCAGGTCTTGGCCGCGATGTAGGAGAAGGATCTTCCCCCTGCTCTGGCTCTGCGGATGCACAGGGTTTTGCAGAGGAGGAGGTTGGTGGAGTGGAGGTTTCGTTTGGGGTACTTGGAGGGTGATTCTGTTGTTGAGGTATTGGGGTCCGGTGTTGTGTAGGCACTTGTAGGCATAGGTGAGTATCTTGAAGGTGACTCTTTTCTCGAAGGGGAGCCAGTGGAGTTTGCGTAGGTGTTAGCTGATGTGTTCGTGTCGAGGGACCCCGAGGACGAGTCTGGCGGCGGTGTTCTGAATTGTCTGGAGCTTGCGTAGTAGAGACTTGTTGATGCCGGCGTAGAGGGCGTTTCCATAGTCCAGTCTGCTGGTAATGAGTGCATGGGTGACTGTCTTCCTTGACTCAGGGTGGATCCATTTGAAAGTCTTACGGAGGATGCAGAGGGTGTTGAAGCAGCTGGAGGTGACGGTGTTGACCTGTCGATTCATGGAGAGGGAGGAGTCGAGTACGATGCCAAGGTTCTTGGCGTGATCTGTGGGGGTCAAGGGGTGCCGAGGGCGGTGGGCCACCAGGTGTTGTTCCATGCTGAAGGGGTGGTTCAGAGGACGATGACTTCTGTCTTCTCCGAGTTGAGTTTTAGGCAGCTGTTGCTCATCGAGGCTGCGACGTCCTGCATTCCTTCCTGGAAGTGGAGTCTGGTGGTGGTGGGGTCCTTGGTGAGGGAGAGGATGAGCTGGGTGTCGTCGGCATAGGAGATTAGGCTGAGGCCGTGCTGTCGGACGATGGCGGCGAGGGGAGCCATGTAGATGTTGAAGAGGGTTGGGCTGAGTGATGATCCCCGTGGGACTCCGCAGTTGATTTCCGTGGGTTTGGAGAGGAAGGGTGGCAGTCTGATCCTTTGGCTCCTGCCGGTTAGAAAAGATCTGATCAAGTCGAGGGCGGTGCCTTGTATGCCGGCGTCGTGTAGTCTTGCTGTTAGTGTGCGGTGGGATACGGTGTCGAAGGCTGCCGACAGGTCGAGTAGAATCAGGGCTGCGGTGTGGCTTTGGTCGAGAAGGGTGCGGATGTCGTCGGTGGCGGCGAGTAGGGCGGTCTCGGTGCTGTGGTTACTTCGGAATCCGGATTGGGAAGGGTCGAGGATGACGTTGTCTTTGATGAAGCTTGTCAGCTCTGCGTTGACGGTCTTCTCGGCGACTTTCGCTGCAAAAGGGAGGAGCGAGATGGGCCGGTAGTTCTTGAGGTCCGTCGGGTCTGCTGAGGGCTTCTTGAGCAGGGGCCTGACTTCTGCACGTTTCCAGTCATCTGGGAAGGAGCCGGTCTCGAAGGTGGTGTTGATGGTGCGTTGTAATAGAGGTGCGATGGTGGTGGCGGCTCTGTGGTATATGTGGGGTGTGCAGGGGTCTGTGGGGGCCCCGGAGTGGATGCCCTTTATCGTTGCGGCAGTCACCTTGGTTGTGATCGGTGTCCAGGCGGAGATGGTGGTCTGGCTGGTGTTGCCGCAGGGTGGGCTGACTGCGGGGACGGGTGTGTGGTCATTGAAGTTGTCGTAGAGGTTCTTTATCTTCAGGTGGAAGTAGGAGCCGAGTTAGTCGCAGAGGTCCTGGGAGGGGGTGATGTCCGTTGCTTCGCTGCGGGGCTTGGTGAATTCCTGGATGATGCTGAAAAGTTCCTTGGAGTTGCTGAAGTTGGCGAGGATTCTGTTGTGGATGAAGGTTCTTTTGGTGGTTCTGATGCATTGGTGGTAATCCGTCATGGCGTCCTTGTAGGTGGTGTAGTTTTCGGTTGTCTTGCTGTTTCTCCAGTTCTTCTCCAGGTGTCTGCAGGTGCGTCTGGCTTCTTGGAGCTCGGTGGTGAACCAGACGGCTTTCCTGGGGCGGTGCTTGTCGGGGTTGCGCAGCGGGTGAGCTTGTCTGCGCAGTTGGCGATCCAAGTGTGGAATTCCATGGCTGCGAGGTTGGCGTCGGTTGCAGTGGGGGAGGGGTGTTGTCATTGAGGGTGGAGTTGAGTTGTTCCTCAGTGACTCTGCTCCAGTTCCTACACGGGGGCGCAGAGCAGGTTCAGGTGGCTTGGGTTTGTTGACGAGGAAGTGTACGCAGTGGTGGTTGGTCCAAGGGAGCTGCGTGGTGTGGCTGAAGTGAATGCTGCTGCCGTCGAGAGTGTGTCCTGCCTTGTGTGTCGGTGTGGTGACCAGCTGTTTCAGTCCGATGTTGGCGAGGTTGTCGAGGTGGAAGTTCAGGTCTCCGATGAGTATGTAGTCCGTGGCGGCGATGGCGTGGGGGGCGATGAGGTCGGTGATGGTATCGGCGAAGAGTGCTCGGGGGCCAGGGGGTCTGTAGGCGAGGGTGCCGTGGAGTGTGGAGTTGGGGCTGGTCTGGACCTGGAAGTGTAGGTGTTCGGCGGCGGGGAAGTTTTCGCTGGATGTGGTGAGGCGGAGGGAGTTTTTGTGTGCGATGGCAATTAGTGAGAGACCAGTAGCAAGTCTCTGTATGGCCGAGGCACTGCCTGTCACTCTTGCCATGGCTGACCTGGGAAAGTTGTTTGCCTGGTCTCTGGAAGTGGCTTCAATGCTCGTAGTGGCAAAAACAGTGCCAGCAAGTTCCACCATGCCATAGCAGCACAGCAGACTGGTTGGCATTTCTGAGATCACTGAAGATAGACCCCCAAAGTGAGGGCTCATCTTCTGGAATCAAAGTACCAATGTCCCCCACACCTGGAGCCTTCCCAAGTGACTGAAGGCTATCTCAGACAGAAAGACGTTGCCGGACATGATGTTGGAGGGGCCATCATTTTTAGAATGGATCCTTTGTTGCTATGATCTGCAGAGAGGGCGCTTCCAAAGCAAGACCAACCATCCAGAACGCCTCATTCCCCTCATTTAAAGCCAGTTCACCGCAGCCTGTATGACTTGGGGGCTGATTTGCAGCTGTCCTTGGATACAAAGTTTTTTTGAAAAAGGGGGTAAGGTCCTACTGGGGTCAGGCGGGACCTTATAAACCTTTTCTTGAAAAAATGGGCCTGACCTGCTGTTTAGCAATGCTGTTTCAATTAATAAACAGACTAAGACCTTTATCTTTTTCGAATGGTCTAAGTAATTTAATTACTATATTTTGAAACGTATGTTTAGCAAGTTATGACAGTTTTTACGAAATGCTACACACAGAGATTTACCAGAAGGGTCCTGAGGAAAGTTTTAAGACCTGCAAAAGATTACATCCCCAATCATATACAACAAAAAAACAAAATAGAATCCTTGGGTCTATTACAGAAGAAGAAAAAGACACTGACTATATCTCACAGACTTAGCTGTGGGATGATCCCTTTTCAGGACGAAATCCCTCACCCACCAAAGGTGACATGCTTCATCATTTGGGATTCTCCTCTCAGAGGAAAACCTAGTTCCTCTGAGGGCTACAACCCCCTCTCTGAGAGGGAGGAGCACAGGGATGTTTTGATATCTACTCTACATGGATGTTCTAAATCCACCAAATGAGACACACTGGTGTGAGTGAGGGCGCAGCGCAAACAAAGGTAGAACGTGAGGGAAGTGATTATAAAACTAGCTAACAAGGACAAGATCGGTGCTTTATTAGTATGTTCTTGCTGCCAGGATTAAAAACAGTGCACCTGCGGTATGGATTTTAAACCGCATGTGTGTGATGGAATGTATTGGTCAACATGTTTCAGCCATGATAGCCTAGAAATTAGGCAAGGCTTTCGTCAGGACCTAAAAGATGCTGCTGCTTAAGTGATATGTGAAATAACATAAATTTAAGATAAAATACGGAACCACTGATGCTGTTGGTTCCTCTTCCTGGAAAGGTCACTGTACCTAATAGGAACAGAACCACAAGTGCGTAAGATACAGTCCGTGGTTTGCACCACACGAAATGAACAGAAAACAAAGCAAGTAGGATCAACAGATTCCTCTATTAACGTTAAATGCGTTTTCATACAGTGCAAGAAACAAAGGCAAATTAAATGCATGCTTACCCGCAATTGCTGGGTAGATGGCTTCACCTCAACCTGGCAACAGCTCAGGGAAGGGGGCACCGCTCTATGGAAAGGCAATTTGGGGTGCCTGTGTCACAGTTTTCTTTTATGTGTGTCTCCCGTTTTCTTTTAGAGTCTTGGGAGCCTTCAATACCCTTTGCCACTTGATTTTTGTAGCGGGTAACATGGGCCTTAAACCTCTGCAATACGTCCTTTATTTTGCCGACAGTTACACACGAGGGTGATGGCTTGTTTTAATGTGAATATACTTAGGTTGCAACAAGCAGCATGGTTGCACATATCATTTTAGGTCCTGACGAAAGCCTTGCCTAATTTCTAGGCTATCATGGCTGAAACATGTTGACCAATACATTCCATCACACACATGCGGTTTAAAATCCATACCGCAGGTGCACTGTTTTTAATCCTGGCAGCAAGAACATACTAATAAAGCACTGATCTTGTCCTTGTTAGCTAGTTTTATAATCACTTCCCTCACGTTCTACCTTTGTTTGCGCTGCGCCCTCACTCACACCAGTGTGTCTCATTTGGTGGATTTAGAACATCCATGTAGAGTAGATATCAAAACATCCCTGTGCTCCTCCCTCTCAGAGAGGGGTTGTAGCCCTCAGAGGAACTAGGTTTTCCTCTGAGAGGAGAATCCCAAATGATGAAGCATGTCACCTTTGGTGGGTGAGGGATTTCGTCCTGAAAGGGATCATCCCACAGCTAAGTCTGTGAGATATAGTCAGTGTCTTTTTTTTTTTCTTCTTCTGTAACAGACCCAAGGATTCTATTTTGTTTTTTTGTTGTATATGATTGGGGATGTAATCCTTTGCAGGTCTTAAAACTTTCCTCAGGACCCTTCTGGTAAATCTCTGTGTGTGGCATTGTAGAGCAGCCTCGGCTGCGGGTCCGGCTTCAGCAAGGTCCACAGGTGGATACTTGCCGTCAAACCATTTTTCTTTTGAGCCAAGGTTTTAGAGAGAGGCCTTTTCCCACGTTGAAACCCTTGTCTTTTCTTTCTTTCTTGTGACAATTTTTCTATGCACAATGGCCGAACGACAAGGCTTAGCCTTTGATGATACAGTGGCACAATCCATCTTGACCACGCCGAGCATAATAGACACCTTTCAGGGTGGCCCTTCAACACAAGGTGATGACTGGTCCAAACTCTTGCTTCTGAAGAAATCCCATTCCCGTATCTATATACATGGGGCTATTATGACAGAGTATTTGAGAGGGAACTGCGCCCCAACTGGGTTAATAGTCACCAACGCACCACGTCTGTTTCTGGAGGATAAGGTGTTCCTAAAGGATTGGTCTCTGGTGGCGTGGCGCTGCACCCGCGATTGGCTGATTCTTATCATCAACACGGCCAAACGGATCGCAGATACCATTCTAATAGAAATACAGACATTAGAATCTCAGATTAAAGTGACGATATCAACAACTCTTTTCAAAAAACAAAATGAGGAAACTAATAAAACTAATAAAGATTTCAAAGACTCGATCTTGGCTTCCAAGATTAACAAATTTAAAAAGGATCTTGCACGATTTTCTATGGAGAAGGTGTATCCATACACCAGTGATGACTTTGTTCCAGCACAATTCAACCGTCAGGGCAGGAGATACGGCTCAAACTACTCCACATGAGGCAGTGAAGATTGGTCTAGTGATTCAGATACCTCAAACAATGGCGGACCGCCAGACCGAGGTACCAATCGGAGAAGCAGGGGCAACTGGAGGAGCTACCGAGGGGGTCCACCTCCACCACCCCAGTGGTGGCCACCGGCACCGGTCGGATATCCCAATCTCCCACCGCATGGGCAAATGTTTCCCTATCAACCGCAACCACAATTTTTTCCCAATCAGCCTTTTTTAGGGTATGGCCGGGGCAGATCCAGAGGGAAACGGCAGAACCAACAAGCCCAGGTACATTGGGCCCCATCTCCATCGACACGGACGACACGGAGCATGACGGAAGCCCAAGCGGGGAGCATCAACAAGACAATATAGTCATCAACCTAAGCAATCGACAATTGAGCACGGATGAGCTGGCCCTCCTGAACAAAGGACTGGGTTTTGTACCTTCACACAGAGGGGATACCCTTGTGATCAAGCAAGAACTTGCCCAATTTTTTCACAAAATTCGCTTGAATTTCTTCTTCAGAGACAGAATACAAGAAACCACTGAGGAGATTCACACTAATACAGGGCTTAAGAACAAGTCTACCTTTAATCCACCACTACATCAGATTCCCCGCAAGTTCTGACTTTTGAGAAAGCGGTTATGTCTCAGGTCACGACTATTTGCGAGGGTTCAGAGAGACAGTATCAGAACCTCACGAGGAAGGAACAACGGGCTATGAAAACACTGGCAAGCGACACTTCCATCACGATCAAGCCGGCAGACAAGGGTGGCGCCATTGTCATAATGGATACTTCGGCTTACCGCATTGAATGTTTGAGACAGCTTGGTAGTGTCCGTTTTTACAAACCTCTGAAAGAAGATCCCACGAGAAGGTTACAGAATGAGATTAAAATACTGGTGGATGAGGCAAGATCCAATGGTTGCATAACTACACAGGAAGCCTCGTTTTTGGTCAAGGCACATCCAGTTATTCCATACTTTTATGCACTACCCAAAGTGCATAAGGAACAAAGACCACCACCTGGCCGTCCCATCATATCCGGGTTGGGTTCCCTTTTGGAGCCTCTACATTTGTAGACCACTTCCTGAGGCCCATAGTCATGGAGATGCCGACGTACCTCAAAGACACCAAGGACATCCTGCGTTTGGTGGAAGAGATTCCTTTCGATGTCAGCAGGGATTACTTGGTATCTTTCGATGTGGAGTCGTTATATACATGTATTCCCCAAGACGAGACACTCACAGCCATACAGACTCTTTTGGAGAACAGAGATTTGGATACCATCACTCCAGTACAGTTCATTATGAGCTGTGCCCGTCTGGCCATGAACGAGAATTTCTTTCAGTATGAGGATCAGCTTTTCCTGCAACTATCAGGAACTTCTATGGGGAGTGTTTTTGCCCCTAGCCTGGCTAACCTTTATGTACATCTCTTCGAACAAAATCACATATTTTGCAATGAAAATCCATATCAAGACCATATACTTTTATGGAAACGCTATATCGACGATGTGCTGGTCGTCTGGAGGGGCACATCCATTTCCATCACTGAATTCAAGACATGGTTGAATAGTAGGAATGATTTCCTCAAATTTACTTGTGAATATAGCAACGTGAGTTTACCTTTTCTGGACGTCCGTATTTTTCCTACAGGATGTGGCCTGGGCACTGAACTTTACAGAAAACCCATGGCCAGGAACTCACTTCTGTCTTTCAGAAGCTATCACCCTAAATCTCTCCGGGACAACTTGCCTTTCGGGCAATTTTTACGTATCAGGCGGAATTGTTCCACAGCCTCAAAATACCAAGAACATGCCCACAATCTAGCACTCCAACTCGATGCTAAGGACTATCCAAGAAAGTTGGTGAAAAGATCAATGAAACGTGCAGCAAACAACAACAGAGAAGCACTGATTGAGCCCGGTGTACCAAAAGAAGCCAGCCCCAGACTCACATGTGTGAACACCTTCTGCAGTTTTTCAAACAAAATAAAAAAAAGTATTTTGTCAAACTGGAAAATCTTGAATATTCAGAACATTCCTCTACCGCGACCACTGTTTGCCTTCAAACGTAGCACGAATATTAAGGATCAGCTAGTGCATACTCGTCCTGCAGTTAAAGGCCATTTTCCATGCGGGATGTGTGCCGCATGCTCCCAAACAGAACACACAACTTCCATAGATATTGGGACCACCAGACTGTGGATATTGTCACAACACACAAATTGCAATAGTGAAAGGCTGATTTATCTGATCACTTGCCTCTGCACTTTGCGGTATGTGGGCATGACCACTCGGAAGGTTAAGATTCGCATCTTAGAACACAAAAGCACCATCCGGTGCAGAAAAGCTGCGACTAAGCTTACCAATCATTTCCTTGAACTCAATCATTCTCCAGAAGATCTCAAATGGACGGTGCTTGATAAACCATATATCCCAGCCCATGTTACAGACATCTCTACTTTCTTGTTCAGGCATGAACAAAGATGGGTACATAAACTCAATAGTGATAACGTGGGTCTGAATGATGAGATTCCGTGGGTTTCTCTATGAGTAAGGGAAACACTTAGAACAACCTTTTTTCCTACCCCACGATATGCATCATTAATATGACACTGAACTTCGCAGTGTTTACACTCTTTACCCTTTCTTTGAATACATCGCGTACATGCGAGCATGTTTCTGCATGCCCATATTTAAAAACAACCAGCAGGGCATTACGGAATATATTTACAATGCACCCACCCTCCTTTGGCGTTCAACCTTAGATTCAGATTTTATCACCCCCTTTTGATTATACAACTGTGCTGTCCTGATTGTTTGCACAAATACGATTATAAAAAAAAAATTCTTGAACATCCTGCATAATCGTACTACACTTGTGTTAAGCGGCCTCACGTCCACTCTTGAGACCGTATTACTCTTATTGAATACCAGGCATAACCGCGCAGCACATGTGGTAAGTGACGTATTCCTTTGAGAACGTCTTCTGCCGCATACTACATTTCCCGGCAAGCTTCCTTAAGCCGCACGCACGCGCGACGGGTTAGTAAACAACCAAGACGCATGCACGTTTATAGCCAGGTTATGAGCAATCGACACACCGGTTTAGGGTGTTTCAATTATCAAGCCTTATTTAAGAGCCATCCAGCCACGCAACACTCACCTCCGGTCACAGGCTCTTCCGGTGTGGGGTATCGACGGAGAGGTGAGTGTCGCGGCGTGAGGGCCCGTTTTCAGTTTTCTTTTGTGTGTGTCTCCCGTTTTCTTTTAGAGTCTTGGGAGCCTTCAATACCCTTTGCCACTTGATTTTTGTAGCGGGTAACATGGGCGTTAAACCTCTGCAATACGTCCTTTATTTTGCCGACAGTTACACACGAGGGTGATGGCTTGTTTTAATGTGAATATACTTAGGTTGCAACAAGCAGCATGGTTGCACATATCATTTTTATTTTTTTATTTTTATTTATAAAGTTTTATATAGCGCGAACTTGATCCCGAGGGATATCAGAGCGCTTTACATTTTGAGGGAAAGGAGGTAACAAATCAAAACATGAGTCTAATAGGGTGAATCTAATGGATATTGAAACATATAATGCACACATAACATATCCTTCATAAACCTGAATAAACTGGGAATGGGCTAAACGATGGAGCAAAGTGAAGTAAGGGAGTAAATACAATAATCATATACAGAGAATAACCACTATCAAAACGTTAAACAGAACATAGGTCAGGTGGGGAGTCTAATGACATTGAATCAGATGGTGAACGTCTACCAGATCAATTATACCCCTGGGAGAACGAAGAGTGGGCTATACGATGGAGCAAGTGACATAGGTGAGTAACTACAATAATCATATACAGAAATAAAGACCAGTACCAAAACAATATACAAAATATGAGTCAAATGGGAAGTCTAATGGCATTGAATCAGATGGTGAACAACTACCAGATCATTTATACACATGGGTGGACGAAGAGTGGGCTGGGCGATGGGGCATAATGACTTCAGAGGAGTAAATGCAATAATCATGTACAGGAGTGATAACCAAAACAAAATAATAACCATATCCAGAGATAATAACAAATATTATAGTATGACCGATGCGCTTAGAGCTAGCAAATGTCCCTCATGTTAAGGTAAGAACTTATTCATGAGGAATCTTTTTGCTTCCAGTTTGAAAGTATCTTTTGATGAGATCCTCCTAATTTCCGGTGGAAGAGAGTTCCAAATTTTTGGAGCAGAGCCAGAGAAGGCTCGTTGGCATGTTCTTTTTTTGCGGAAGATCTGTGGTTTTAAGAGGAGGGAATTTGCACTCCTTGACGGTCTACCCCTCCAGATAGTTCTAGCTTTTGTGCAAGGTAGCTGGGGGTTTTGAAGTGTAGGGCTTTGTGGGATAGGCAGGCAATCTTCAGTTGAATTCTAGCTTCGTAAGGTAGCCAATTTAGAGATTTTAAAACTGGGGAGATGTGTGCCTTTCGCTTAGTGCCCGTAATCAATCTGGCCGCCGCGTTCAGTGACGCCTTTAGGGGGGCCAACGTGTATTTGGGGAGGCCACATAGCGTAGCACTGCCATAGTCAAGTCTCGGCAGGACAAGCGCTTGGACCACTTGCTTGAAGTCTGCTTGAGGTAGGAAAGGTTTGAGATTCCTGAGTGTTCTCAGAAGGTGGTTAGCTCCCTTGCACACATTGCTAATGTGAGTCTTCATATTCAGATGCTTGTCCAGGGTAATTCCTAGAGATTTAGCTGAGTCGATAGTGCGGGGGGAGCAGTTGAAGGCGGTGAGTTGGCTCATCCATTGGTCGATTATAGGAGTACGATTCGGGGGAGAGATGAGGAAGAATTCTGTTTTGGCGGTGTTTAGCAGTAGATGGTTCTCAGTTAACCAGTTTTGGGTCGTCAGTAGGGTGGAGTTGAGTGAAGTGATCTCATCAGGGGAGGAGATTTTCAGATAGAGTTGGGTGTCGTCTGCATACATATGGAAACGAATGTCCAAAGAATTTAGAGTGTTAGCTAATGGTTCCAGGAACATATTGAAGAGAATGGGAGATAAGGAGGAACCTTGGGGAACCCCCATGCTAACTGCGGATGGCTGGGAGAGAGAGTGGTTCGTTTTCACTCTTTGTGTCCTGTGCTGCAGGAAGGACGAGAACCAAAGCAGCACCTGCCCCGAAATGCCCATTCTATGCTCCAGAATGCGTAGGAGGTTGTCATGATTGACAGTGTCAAATGCGGAGGAAAGGTCAAGTAGGATAAGGAGGCAGGATTCATTTCGATCGAGCATTATTAAGATGTCATCCATCACATGAGTAAGAGACGATTCAGGGCTGTGCCCACTACGAAAGCCAGATTGGTGTTGGTCCAGGAGATGGAAATTTTCGATGTATGCACATAGTTGTGACTGGACGCATTTTTCAAGGAGTTTGGCTAGAGTGGGGATGCTGGAGATCGGTCGGAAGTTGTTAAGATCTGTACTGTCAGCTGTGGTTTTTTTTAATATCGGTGTTACCTGAGCCCCTTTTAGGCATTCTGGGATCGTGCCTTGTGACATAGATGCATTGACGATCTTTGTCCAGAAAGGGGAGATTTCATCCTTGATCACTTTGAAGATGGTAGGTGGTAACGGGTCACTGAAGTGGTTAGATGGATTGATACTCCGAAGCACCTTTTGATATCATTTTCGGTGAAGGGGGTAAAGGTGTCCCAGGAAGCGTTGTTCTTAATACCCCCGCTACATGGTGCTCTCTTGTCTAGTACGGCCCGTGGGGGTGCATGTTCATTAGGTAGCAGTAGAGCCCTCCTGGTTTCCAGATCCATATTAATAAGTCTAGTTTTCTCAGTAAAGAAGGCGGCCAGATCATCACAAGAGGGAGGTCTGACTTCAGAGGCCGATCGGTTAGGGGCAACCACCGATTGTTGTTTAACCAGTTCAAACAATTTTTTGGGTCGATTAGACGCTTGGTTAAGTTGGGATCCAGTTGGGATGTCAGCCTTTTCTAGCGCTTTTAGCGTGAAATTATATAATCACCAGACCAAGTGGAACCCTGTGTGTTATTCGCTTTAGTGTTCCCAATATATGTCAAGGTCCGGTCATTATCTCCTCCTTTTGAGCACGCTATGTGTTTTTCTTAAAAATTGTTCAGTTCCAGCAGCATACTCCGACACTCTCAGGTGCAGTTTACTGTGGAACCATCTTTTAGTTTTGAAACTGTTTGGGTTTCATTGGGAATGGGTTTTCTTTCTTTCATGTTCTTGGTCGAGCCTTTGTTGAATGGGTGGTAAACAGTGTTACTGACACAGGCACCCCTAATTGCCTTTCCATAGAGCGGTGCCCCCTTCCCTGAGCTGTTGCCAGGTTGAGGTAAAGCCATCTACCCAGCAATTGCGGGTAAGCATGCATTTAATTTGCCTTTGTTTCTTGCACTGTATGAAAACGTATTTAACGTTAATAGAGGAATCTGTTGATCCTACTTGCTTTGTTTTCTGTTCATTTCGTGTGGTGCAAACCACGGACTGTATCTTACGCACTTGTGGTTCTGTTCCTATTAGGTACAGTCACCTTTCCAGGAAAAGGAACCAACAGCATCAATGGTTCCGTATTTTATCTTAAATTTATGTTATTTCACATATCACTTAAGCAGCAGCATCTTTTAGGTCCCGACGAAAGCCTTGCCTAATTTCTAGGCTATCATGGCTGAAACATGTTGACCAATACATTCCATCACACACATGCGGTTTAAAATCCATACCGCAGGTGCACTGTTTTTAATCCTGGCAGCAAGAACATACTAATAAAGCACTGATCTTGTCCTTGTTAGCTAGTTTTTTAATCACTTCCCTCACGTTCTACCTTTGTTTGCGCTGCGCCCTCACTCACACCAGTGTGTCTCATTTGGTGGATTTAGAACATCCATGTAGAGTAGATATCAAAACATCCCTGTGCTCCTCCCTCTCAGAGAGGGGGTTGTAGCCCTCAGAGGAACTAGGTTTTCCTCTGAGAGGAGAATCCCAAATGATGAAGCATGTCACCTTTGGTGGGTGAGGGATTTCGTCCTGAAAAGGGATCATCCCACAGCTAAGTCTGTGAGATATAGTCAGTGTCTTTTTTTTTCTTTTTCTTCTTCTGTAACAGACCCAAGGATTCTATTTTGTTTTTTTGTTGTATACGATTGGGGATGTAATCCTTTGCAGGTCTTAAAACTTTCCTCAGGACCCTTCTGGTAAATCTCTGTGTGTGGCATTGTAGAGCAGCCTCGGCTGCGGGTCCGGCTTCAGCAAGTATCTACAGGTGGATACTTGCCGTCAAACCATTTTTCTTTTGAGCCAAGGTTTTAGAGAGAGGCCTTTTCCCACGTTGAAACCCTTGTCTTTTCTTTCTTTCTTGTGACAATTTTTCTATGCACAATGGCCGAACGACAAGGCTTAGCCTTTGATGATACAGTGGCACAATCCATCTTGACCACGCCGAGCATAATAGACACCTTTCAGGGTGGCCCTTCAACACAAGGTGATGACTGGTCCAAACTCTTGCTTCTGAAGAAATCCCATTCCCGTATCTATATACATGGGGCTATTATGACAGAGTATTTGAGAGGGAACTGCGCCCCAACTGGGTTAATAGTCACCAACCCACCACGTCTGTTTCTGGAGGATAAGGTGTTCCTAAAGGATTGGTCTCTGGTGGCGTGGCGCTGCACCCGCGATTGGCTGATTCTTATCATCAACACGGCCAAACGGGTCGCAGATACCATTCTAATAGAAATACAGACATTAGAATCCCAGATTAAAGTGACGATATCAACAACTCTTTTCAAAAAACAAAATGAGGAAACTAATAAAACTAATAAAGATTTCAAAGACTCGATCTTGGCTTCCAAGATTAACAAATTTAAAAAGGATCTTGCACGATTTTCTATGGAGAAGGTGTATCCATACACCAGTGATGACTTTGTTCCAGCACAATTCAACCGTCAGGGCAGGAGATACGGCTCAAACTACTCCACATGAGGCAGTGAAGATTGGTCTAGTGATTCAGATACCTCAAACTATGGCGGACCGCCAGACCGAGGTACCAATCGGAGAAGCAGGGGCAACTGGAGGAGCTACCGAGGGGGTCCACCTCCACCACCCCAGTGGTGGCCACCGGCACCGTTCGGATATCCCAATCTCCCACCGCATGGGCAAATGTTTCCCTATCAACCGCAACCACAATTGTTTCCCAATCAGCCTTTTTTAGGGTATGGCCGGGGCAGATCCAGAGGGAAACGGCGGAACCAACAAGCCCAGGTACATTGGGCCCCATCTCCATCGACACAGAGCATGACGGAAGCCCAAGCGGGGAGCAGCAACGAGACAATATAGTCATCAACCTAAGCAATCGACAATTGAGCACGGATGAGCTGGCCCTCCTGAACAAAGGACTGGGTTTTGTACCTTCACACAGAGGGGATACCCTTGTGATCAAGCAAGAACTTGCCCAATTTTTTCACAAAATTCGCTTGAATTTCTTCTTCAGAGACAGAATACAAGAAACCACTGAGGAGATTCACACTAATACAGGGCTTAAGAACAAGTCTACCTTTAATCCACCACTACATCAGATTCCCCCGCAAGTTCTGACTTTTGAGAAAGCGGTTATGTCTCAGGTCACGACTATTTGCGAGGGTTCAGAGAGACAGTATCAGAACCTCACGAGGAAGGAACAACGGGCTATGAAAACACTGGCAAGCGACACTTCCATCACGATCAAGCCGGCAGACAAGGGTGGCGCCATTGTCATAATGGATACTTCGGCTTACCGCATTGAATGTTTGAGACAGCTTGGTAGTGTCCGTTTTTACAAACCTCTGAAAGAAGATCCCACGAGAAGGTTACAGAATGAGATTAAAATACTGGTGGATGAGGCAAGATCCAATGGTTGCATAACTACACAGGAAGCCTCGTTTTTGGTCAAGGCACATCCAGTTATTCCATACTTTTATGCACTACCCAAAGTGCATAAGGAACAAAGACCACCACCTGGCCGTCCCATCATATCCGGGTTGGGTTCCCTTTTGGAGCCTCTCTCTACATTTGTAGACCACTTCCTGAGGCCCATAGTCATGGAGATGCCGACGTACCTCAAAGACACCAAGGACATCCTGCGTTTGGTGGAAGAGATTCCTTTCGATGTCAGCAGGGATTACTTGGTATCTTTCGATGTGGAGTCGTTATATACATGTATTCCCCAAGACGAGACACTCACAGCCATACAGACTCTTTTGGAGAACAGAGATTTGGATACCATCACTCCAGTACAGTTCATTATGAGCTGTGTCCGTCTGGCCATGAAAGAGAATTTCTTTCAGTATGAGGATCAGCTTTTCCTGCAACTATCAGGAACTTCTATGGGGAGTGTTTTTGCCCCTAGCCTGGCTAACCTTTATGTACATCTCTTCGAACAAAATCACATATTTTGCAATGAAAATGCATATCAAGACTATATACTTTTATGGAAACGCTATATCGACGATGTGCTGGTCGTCTGGAGGGGCACATCCATTTCCATCACTGAATTCAAGACATGGTTGAATAGTAGGATCCCTTTTCAGGACGAAATCCCTCACCCACCAAAGGTGACATGCTTCATCATTTGGGATTCTCCTCTCAGAGGAAAACCTAGTTCCTCTGAGGGCTACAACCCCCTCTCTGAGAGGGAGGAGCACAGGGATGTTTTGATATCTACTCTACATGGATGTTCTAAATCCACCAAATGAGACACACTGGTGTGAGTGAGGGCGCAGCGCAAACAAAGGTAGCCTTGCCTAATTTCTAGGCTATCATGGCTGAAACATGTTGACCAATACATTCCATCACACACATGCGGTTTAAAATCCATACCGCAGGTGCACTGTTTTTAATCCTGGCAGCAAGAACATACTAATAAATACTAATACTAATAAAGCACCGATCTTGTCCTTGTTAGCTAGTTTTATAATCACTTCACTCACGTTCTACCTTTGTTTGCGCTACGCCCTCACTCACACCAGTGTGTCTCATTTGGTGGATTTAGAACATCCATGTAGAGTAGATATCAAAACATCCCTGTGCTCCTCCATCTCAGAGAGGGGGTTGTAGCCCTCAGAGGAACTAGGTTTTCCTCTGAGAGGAGAATCCCAAATGATGAAGCATGTCACCTTTGGTGGGTGAGGGATTTCGTCCTGAAAAGGGATCATCCCACAGCTAAGTCTGTGAGATATAGTCAGTGTCTTTTTCTTTTTTTTTTTCTTCTTCTTCTGGAACAGACCCAAGGATTCTATTTTTTTAGTTTTTACGAAATGCCTGTCTAAAAGACACACAACTAAATCCATATTCAAAAAGGTACAAAACATATGATGTGTCAAAACAAATGTGAACAACATATATAAAACATTACAGTGCAGACAGAATGCCAGTCAGATATTATAACCAACAGCAACAACCACTTTATCATTTCATATTACATCACTTTGTGTGCATAATACAGGGGTTGTTGCACTCCTGGGTAAACATTTACGAATCCAATGTGCATTTCGATTTAAACATCATGCTAGCCTTGGACTACTGTTATTTTAATGACCCAGCAGGAAGGAAAACGCCGACGCGTTTCGAATCCCGAAATTCTTTTATGGGATTCTCATCAGGGCTTTATGGGGTTCTGGAAGAGCCAGAAATAATTTAGTTAGAATTATCGAAAAACGTCCTTAGCACCAATTTGAACGAGAAAGGTCAAATTGAAGAAGTTACCTTGGTTTCAAACGTTTTTTCGAAGAGTGACTCTGATGAATCTGGGGACAAAAGAATTTGTTTACTAGACGAACTCAGACCATTTAATCAGCAAATAGCTTAAGAAGGGGATACAGACTTACATTTAATTCTTGCAGTGGCCTGAAAACTATTTTTTAGGCTGAATAAGCTCTGTGGAAGAAGCAAAAGGGGCAAAGTTCAAATTTGCGTTCCGAAACCAAGGGCATGATAGCTTTAAATGAGCTGCCGGCGTCAAAACACTTACGTGTGTTCATTTAGATGAAGCGTAAACATTTTCAATTTAAATGTATCCAAATTCGGATCGGTGAGAGCATTTCATTTTTTCAAACTCTCTAAGCCTCCGATCAATGAAACAATGTTGCCTGACGCTCTGGAACACTGTCGGGCGGGAACGGAGCATGCTGTTAGTCTACCAGCAGATTTTGTGGCATTTTAAGCAAGCATACGAATCCGGAAGAGTTTTACCTTACTCGGGCTCGATTTCACGCATAATCATCTCGTCGTGTGAAAGTGACTGTCCGGATATCCGGTTTTGTTCAGGGATCGCTTGATCAGTTGGCGCATGGCATTGTGGTTGTTGTAGTCAATGAAATGAGCGAATAACAATGTTTAAGACTTCTTTTTAAGTTCTTCCAATTTCAGACAATTCATTGAGGCCATGTGTCGTGCAATTGAACTTTAAGATTAAATACGCCTCTTTTCGGAGTAATGATTCTTCAACATCGCCACCTCTGGGGCCAGACTTGATGACACTTAATACCATCCATTTAAAATCACGTTCTGTGTTATTCATTTCCAAAAAATGGTTGACCATTGGGGCTGTAACCACTTTGTTCTTGATCCGGGATCTGTGTTGTGCCAACCTATGGCTTACTTCCTGATTTGTTTTTCCCACATACAGTTTTTGACAGGGGCAGAGATTTGCGTACACGGCATTTTTGGTTTTACAGTTCGAGAAATCTTTCTGGACCCATTTGATGTTACGATGTGTGAATTCAGATCCTTCAATTGTAGTGTCACAAGCTAAGCATTGCCCACATTTATGATGTCCCACTATAGGTTTTAGATTCCAATCGGATAGTAAATCTGCTTTTTTGGAGGACATAATGTCCGCACGGACAATTCGCTGACCAATACTCATGTTTTTTCGCATCGCAAAAAGAGGTGGTTCAAGTGGATGTTCCATATTCTGGAGTATATGCCAGTTTTTCAAAATGATTTGTTTGAACTTGTTGGTATGGGGACCAAAAGTTGAAACGCAGACCAACTTGTCGTCCAGTTTTTTCTCTTTATTCGTGAGCAAACATTCTCTTGGTGTAAAACGTGCCTGTTTACAAGCATGCTTTAATAGTTTTTTAGGGTAGCCTCTGTCCTTTAGTTGGGCCTGAAATATTTCAGCATCTACCGTAAAGTCTTCTAGTCGCGTGCAATTTCGCCGTATTCGCAATAACTGCCCGTATGGCAGATTGTCTCTCAGGTTGTGCGGATGGAAGCTGTTGTAGTGCAGAATAGTATTACGATCCGTAGGTTTTTTATGGAGAGTGGTAATGAGTTTGCCCTGATGGTGTCTGACCTCTACATCTAGGAATGTAAGGCTGTCGGTGTGCGCTGTCTTTGTGAATTTAATGTCCATGTGTCTGCGATTAAGCCACTGAAAAAAATCCTCAAGTTGTTGTTCCGTCCCGTCCCAGATACACCAGATATCATCGATGTATCTGTACCATTGTGAAAGGTGGTCAAAAAATGGGTTGTTATTCAACACGAATTTCTCTTCATATTGTGCCATATACAGAACAGCCATTTCAGGAGTGAAGGGACAACCCATCGCAGTCCCTTTGGTCTGGATGTAAAAGATGTCTTCAAATTTGAAATAATTCTTTTTCAATGCTTATGGCAGCTAGTTTCAAGATGAATTCATATGGTACCTGGTGTGGACAACTTCTGGATTCGAGATATAATTCCAGTACCTCGAGTGCCTCGTCTTGTGGTATTTGAGTATATAAAGAAACCACATCAAAGGTGACCAACAGCTGTTTAGTATGGTCAAAGTTGGTACCTTCCACTTTATTAATGAAGTCCATGGTGTCCCTCAGATAGGAGGGGACTTGTTGGAGAAAAGGTTTCAAGAAACAATCAACGTATTTAGATAAGGGTTCCAGGAGGGAGTCGCAACCGGACACGATTGGTCTCCCCGGTGGTTCCCCTTAGGTCCTTATGGATTTTTGGGAGGAAATAAATCACAGGAATTCTTGGATTCTTTTTGATTAAAAATTCATATTCCTTTTTGCCCAAAATCCCTTGATCAAAGGCTTCCTTCATTAGGACATTGATGGTACTTTGCAGTTCTCGTGTGGGATCTTCTTTCACTTTTTTTATACCAGATCTCATTCTGCACTTGTTTTCTACCCTCCTTCAGATACATGTCCCTTGGCCAAACGACAACTGCTCCACCTTTATCCGCAGCTTTAATCACCACTGTCTCATCATTTGTGAGGTCAAGAATGGCTCTTTGCTGGCCCCTTGTCAAGTTGTTCTTTTTGTAGAATTTTCGTTGTTCCAGCTTTTGTAGTGATGACATGACAATTTGTTCAAATGCGGAGACTTCCTTCGAGATCATATTAGATGGAGGAGTGAATCTGGATCTGTTGCTCAGCCCTGTAATCTCTTGTGTAGATGACATATCTCTAGTTGCAAAAAACGATTTCTTCCGGAAGAATTCAAGTGTTTCCATTTTTAATTTGGCAAAATCCGAGCTTGTGTTGGGAACAAATTTAAGGCCCAATTGAAGTATTGAGGTTTCATCATCAGTCAAGACTTTGTTGGACAAATTGATTATTGAATCTAGGTTTTGTAAAACTGGCGTCTGGTACGCATTTCCCACGGTATTGGCTTGAATCTGACTTTGTTCTTCTGCTGGCCTTTCTCTAAAAAAGAGTTGCCTCTTTGTTGGTTCCTATTAGAGGGGCCTTCACCAGCATCCGAATCACCGGTGGAGTCTGATGATGACTCTGAAAATGTAAGGAATTCCTCGATCTTCCTGGATACTCCGTTAGAACCCGACGAGAGTCTGCTCTTGTGTAGAAGTCGTCTTTTAAGTATGGATACGTTGTTTCCAAACTGCATGATTTGATGTCCTTTTCCAATTTCGATGTCTTAAAATTGATAGTGTTGTCCTTAAAGGTGACTAATTCTTTATCAATTTTCTCCAATAAAGATTTGGATTCCGTGACTGTGTGGTTGTCTTTAATTGCTTGAATTAAGTCTTCTATTTCTGACCATTCTTTCTTGGAGATCCTTTGTGCTGTTTCAATCGTGTGGACCATGAGGTCCCTGCTACATTTTGTGCTGTTACCCTTTTTGTATTCTGGATCATCCGTGAATATGACAGGAATATTCCGCTCTTGAAGGCCCCAAGGGATGGTGCCTAATTTGAGATGTTCTAGGAGGAAGTGGCCATGGAGTTCTGCCCTTATTTGTTTTTTGCGTAAACGTATTAGTTTTTCAGATTCATTTTGCTGAGGTGCTAAGGAGAACTGCTCTGAATGGTGATGGAGTCGAAATTAAATGTTGAATATGTTCTTCGGAGAAAGAGAGGGTGATTTTTTCAGACATGGTGTAAAGGTATTGACAGCTCGCGTGGGCTGTAGAACCTATGTATGACTCTACTATTTACTAAAAGGAACCAATTTTGTGGGACCCTCGCGGGTAGCTACCCGCTCACTTAGTTTTTTTGAAAAAGGGTGTTAGGTCCTACTGGGGTCAGGCGGGACCTTATAAACTTTTTCTTGAAAAAATGGGCCTGACCTGCTGTTTAGCAATGCTGTTTCAATTAATAAACAGACTAAGACCTTTATCTTTTTCAAATGGTCTAAGTAATTTAATTACTATATTTTGAAACGTATGTTTAGCAAGTTATGACAGTTTTTACGAAATGCCTGTCTAAAAGACACACAACAACTAAATCCATATTCAAAAAGGTACAAAACATATGATGTGTCAGAACAAATGTGAACAACATACATAAAACATTACAGTGCAGACAGAATGCCAGTCAGATATTATAACAAACAGCAACAACCACTTTATCATTTCATATTACATCACTTTGTGTGCATAATACAGGGGTTGTTGCACTCCTGGGTAAACATTTACGAATCCAATGTGCATTTCGATTTAAACATCATGCTACCCTTGGACTACTGTTATTTTAATGACCCAGCAGGAAGGAAAACGCCGACGCGTTTCGAATCCCGAAATGCTTTTATGGGATTTTCATCAGGGCTTTAGACTGGACAGGAAGTGTTCTGGAAGAGCCAGAAATAATTTAGTTAGAATTATTGAAAGAAATGCTTAGCACCAATTTGAACGAGAAAGGTCAAATTGAAGAAGTTACCTTAGTTTCAAACGTTTTTTCGAAGAGTGACTGATGAATCTGGGGACAAAAGAATTCGTTTACTAGACGAACTCAGACCATTTAATCAGCAAATAGCTTAAGAGGGGGAATACAGACTTACATTTAATTCTTGCGGTGGCCTGAAAACAATTTTTTAGGCTGAATAAGCTCTGTGGAAGAAGCAAAAGGGACAAAGTTCAAATTTGCGTTCCTAAACCAAGGGCATGATAGCTTTAAATGAGCTGCCGGCGTCAAAACACTTAGGGGCCGATTCCGATCTTGGTCGGAGGCGCACCCAATACCATTCGTTCGGGAAAAAAGCCATGCGAAAGCCTGTTTCCCGACCGATCCGTACAGTACACCGAACGAGCAAGTACGATGCGCACAACAGCAAAAATCCGGCCGAGCCGTACTCACCCAAACCAGGTCCTGTTCTCCGACCGAGGCGAATCCGGAAATGCCGAATCGAGTCGCACGGAAGGAAAAATGCAGCCCCGTCCGGCCGGACAAGTACGATGCGCTTTCCGTACGCGCCGAACCCGTCGCTACGCACGGCACGTCAAAGCATCCGGGAGAGGCGCACATAAGCTCCGATTCGCGCCACAACACGATCCACGGCTCCGAGACGAACACGGCACCGACGAGGACGACGCGAAGCGACGAGGACGAGGCGAAGCGAAGAGGACGACGCGAAGCAACGAGAAGGACGAACGACACGAACCAACCATGAATCCCTTCGTCCCGATCATACCAATATTCTACATTTACTACCGGAACAGGCACGGACGCGTACGGCGCAGAAGGTAAGCCAGACACCAACCACAAAACACATACAACACGTACACGACACATCACACACACACACGGGGATGCTGAATATACTTACACCAGCAACAGCAGCACCATAGGGGCGGGATGCCCATCACCAATGCCACATATGCACACAGGGGCCTGAATGCGCACCACCACCCCTACCCAGGGGGGCTGGATGCCTACCACTACTACCACCCTCACCCAGGGGGCAGGATGCCTACCACTACTACCACCCTTAGCCTGGGGGGCAGGATGCCCACCACTACTACCACCCTCACCCAGGGGGGCAGGATGCCTACCACTACTACCACCCTCACCCAGGGGGGCAGGATGCCTACCACCACCCTTAGCCAGGGTGGCAGGATGCCTACCACTACTACCACCCTCACCCAGGGGGGCAGGATGCCCACCACTACTACCACCCTCACCCAGGGGGGCAGGATGCCTACCACTACTACCACCCTCACCCAGGGGGGCAGGATGCCCACCACTACTACCACCCTCACCCAGGGGGCAGGATGCCTACCACTACTACCACCATCACCCAGGGGGGCAGGATGCCCACCACTACTACCACCCTCACCCAGGGGGGCAGGATGCCTACCACTACTACCACCCTCACCCAGGGGGGCAGGATGCCTACCACTACTACCACCCTTAGCCAGGGGGCAGGATGCCTACCACTACTACCACCCTTAGCCAGGGGGGCAGGATGCCCACCACTACTACTACCACCCTCACCCAGGGGGGCAGGATGCCTACCACTACTACCACCCTCACCCAGGGGGCAGGATGCCTACCACCACCCTTAGCCAGGGGGCAGGATGCCTACCACTACTACCACCCTCACCCAGGGGGGCAGGATGCCCACCACTACTACCACCCTCACCCAGGGGGGCAGGATGCCTACCACTACTACCACCATCACCCAGGGGGGCAGGATGCCTACCACTACTACCACCCTCACCCAGGGGGGCAGGATGCCTACCACTACTACCACCCTTAGCCAGGGGGGCAGGATGCTTACCACTACTACCACCCTTAGCCAGGGGGCAGGATGCCCACCACTACTACCACCCTCACCCAGGGGGGCAGGATGCCTACCACTACTACCACCCTCACCCAGGGGGGCAGGATGCCTACCACCACCCTTAGCCAGGGGGCAGGATGCCTACCACTACTACCACCCTCACCCAGGGGGCAGGATGCCCACCACTACTACCACCCTCACCCAGGGGGGCAGGATGCCTACCACTACTACCACCATCACCCAGGGGGGCAGGATGCCCACCACTATTACCACCCTCACCCAGGGGGCAGGATGCCTACCACTACTACCACCCTCACCCAGGGGGCAGGATGCCTACCACTACTACCACCCTTAGCCAGGGGGGCAGGATGCCCACCACTACTACCACCCTCACCCAGGGGGCAGGATGCCTACCACTACTACCACCCTTAGCCAGGGGGGCAGGATGCCCACCACTACTACCACCATCACCCAGGGGGGCAGGATGCCTACCACTACTACCACCCTCACCCAGGGGGGCAGGATGCCTACCACTACTACCACCCTTACCCAGGGGGGCAGGATGCCCACCACTACTACCACCCTCACCCAGGGGGCAGGATGCCTACCACTACTACCACCCCCACTCATAGGATGGACAATGCATGACACAACCAGCACACCACAAACTAGGGAATGCAAGAAGAAGACATCCCCCAACACCATGACAAGCGTGTGTAGACTGTGTCAAATGCCTACAACACCGAACATGACTTTGAACATACAATGTGACCCCCTAGCACATGTGCCACACATATATGTGTGTGGCACCCACAATGCAAGCAGGCCATGACCATTGTGGCAATGGGGTCCAAACCCCCATCACCACAGTGACCAAAAGGTAAGTGTGGGGTCCATAGCTGAAGCACATTTTGAACATTGTGGCAATGGGGTCCAAACCCCATCATCACAGTGACCAAAAGGTAAGTGTGGGGTCCATAGCAGAAGCACATTTTGAACATTGTGGCAATGGGGTCCAAACCCCCATCATCACAGTGACCAAAAGGTAAGTGTGGGGTCCATAGCTGAAGCACATTTTGAACATTGTGGCAATGGGGTCGAAACCCCCATCATCACAGTGACCAAAAGGCAAGTGTTGACAAAGTAAGAGGTGCAACTGCCAAACTGCATGGATGATTCCTGGTCACAGAACAACAAACACATCAGTGGCAAAGTAGTGTATGTGTCCCATTGCAACATAAATTGGGGGAGCCAAATCCTGCAGTGCAAATAAGACATAACTTTGGCCATGTGCAGACAAACAACACCCATGGGGGCTGACACCGTCAACAATCATCAATGACACAATGACAGAAGTGACCATCCGAATGCAGACCCACATATTTGCACCAATGGGCACACACATGCAGATACCCTGTGGAGACTGCAGATGTGAGGCGAACAGATACCATACCATGGCAGCAATGGGACACACAATCAACAATTAGCAACAAATGAGGGCTCCCGTCCCATCAGCCTGGTCATGGAAGTGCCAACGGAATCATCAGCACAGATCCAACACACTTGTATAGCAATGTTGCACTGACAACACAGATGAGTCCTTCCCCATTGATGCCCAAACCTGCATGTTCAGTGGAGATGGCCACACGGTCAGGGAAGTAGACGAATAGAACAATGGCAGGCACAACAGATGTGCAGGGGTGGAAGCCACAGATGTGAAGTTGCCAATCTAAGTAGGAAATCTCATTGCCAAATACTGAACACATGACACCCTCAGATGCTGCTATGGATGACATGGATACACCACAGGATAGGACCCATAACCCCTGGACCACATGGGTTCCTGCACAGTAACACTTCATTATCATGAGACCAAATATCACCATCACTGCAGCAAGGGCATTGTTAGCATCATCAACATCATGTACATCAGAAGCAAAAGCACTAGAGAACAGAAAGTTGCTTTATTCAGCATATGTGGCATTAAAAGTAGAAGTCCGGTAGAACATAAACAAAGGCCAATGGCCAGTCCATCAACAAAGTCACAAGTGGGTGACAGTGGCAGATGCCACCCTACACATGCCTGCACAAAACCAGGGACAATCCACTAGGAGGGGCAACCGGGGGGTAGGCCAGGCACCGCAGGGACAGGATCAGGGCTCACCAGGAGGAAGCAGGGAAGGGGTGGTGGGTGCTGGAGAGCCACTGACAACTGCAGTGGAGGTGTCTGACATGGTGTGTGCCGGCACAACTGGGGGGCATGGCTCAGATGTTGTGGGTGCCGGCACGACTGCAGTGGACCCTGCAGATGGAGTGGACAGGTCCGCCACTGCAGTGCCCAAGTCAGACAGGGTGGTAGTGGACTCCACTGCAGTGCCTACCACCAGGGGAGGAGAATGGGGAACAGGCAAGGTGGGCTGGACAGAGGGGGAGGACACCCTCACCACATCAGTGGCACAGACAAGCGCAGCGGGGGTGTGGTGCCGGGAGAGCAAGTGGCAGGGGGAGAAGGCCGGAGCCTCTTGGGGATGGTATATCTGTGGGTGGGGGAACCTGGGGCAGGGTGTGGCGGGGGCACCTGTGGAGTGGGGGCCTGAGGGATGGAGGAAGGTGACCTGGTGCTTGAGCTGCAGGGCGGCGGCGGGGTCTTGCTCTTACCACTCCGGGGGACTTGCGGGTGGGGGCCTCAGTCTGTCTGCGCCTGGGGGAGGGTGTCCGGGGGCGAGGGGCACTCTGCTCCGTGTGGGGGCTTCCTCTTCCCCCTGGATGCTGGGGCAGCTGGATCGGAGGGGAAGAGGCCGAGGTCACTGAGGAAGAGGCGCTGGGTCTTTGGGGTTGCAGGTGAGGCAAGGGAGGGTGCTTTGGAGGGAGAGGCAAGTGAGGACTGCGCAGTGCCCGTGGATGCGTGTGTGTGTACCAGGGCCCCATCCCCTGTGAGTCTGGTTTCAGTCCCCTGACTGTGCGTGCGTGTGCGTTTAGTTTGTGGCGTGTGTGTCTGGGTGCTGGATGTGTGTGTGCTGGTGTGTGCCTGTGCCGGTGTGTGTGTGCTTGGGACGGGCAAGGTGCTGGGGAGTGTGGATGGAGCAGAGGCAGGAGGGGTGAGGGACTGTCTGAGGAGGGACACTGCTGCTGTCAGGGAGGAGTCCATGGACCTGTTGCCCCTCTGTAGGTCAGACATGCCCGATGAGATGCCCTCCATGAACGACACCAGCTGAGTCAACAGTGCGGTGTGCGCATGGAGGACACTCAGCATGGCTGTCTGCCCTACATGGAGCTGGCGAAGGAGGTACACAGACTCCTCACTCAGGGCAGCAGGGGACACAGGGGCAGGGGGTGCGGTGCCTGGGCCAAAGGAGACACGCTCCCGAACATGGGAGCCTCCACGGACCTGGGGAATGGGAGCCGATGGGAGGGCGGTGGTGGTGCTGGTGGTGGCGGGGACAGCAACACTAGCTGGGGTGTGGTGGCTGCTGACACCCGCCTCCACAAGGGAGTCATCCTCCGAGTTGCTCTGGTCCTCAGCTGAGGTGGATGGTGCTGAGGATTCCTCGGTGTGGCTCCCCTCGCCCTCCGTGCCACTAGGTCCCTCCGACCACTCCTCGGCTGCTGACCCAGTCTGGCTCTCTGGCTCCTCCTGGTCCGTGGAGCTGTCCCCTTCCGTGGCCGTGGATGTATCTGCAAACAATGGGGAAACAGACAGACATCAGTCACCTGCACCAAACGCACACACCACTGTGAGCACAGCACATCACAGAGCAAGGCC